>JABUQX010037271.1:17500-37500 GCA_015478945.1 Trachelipus rathkii | reverse complement strand
AACATTAACAAAGTTCCAACCTTAACACCAGTAAGTTTAACAAAATCTAACATACTAAAGGTAGCCAATTAGTACGGTACCGGTCACATCCATAACATCATTAACGGTAATTGTACATTAGACACAGTAATATTAAAAAAATTATCCATAAACCTTGGTCTAATTATCATACGGACCAACGAATAACTGTAAAGATAACAAAGTTTTTTCCAAACAAAACATAAAATAAGTTCTTGATAAAATATCATAGTAAATTGTAATAGTTTACTGATTTTTAAAGCAGTAAATCAGTAATCAGTCAATCAAACTGCCATCAACCCATCCCCACCCTCCCACCATGAACCGGTGTAAGCTTGCATTAACTCTCGAAGGAGGGGTAAGGGCCTCAGCCAGATGGCTGAGGCCCCAGACCCGCTTAACCCCTTCGGGTGATCCCCCTCTCAGGATTCACACCCTTTAAGGGGGGCGATCCCCATGGGTTCTCTCGGGAGGTGTATGTGTTGCTTTAGAACTTCCTTAATTATATGAAACACTGTTTACTCGTAAGTTAGGTACGTTATGTTAGATATTACTATGACAGTGTGAAAATTAACACTGATTTGTTAAAGAAATGAAAGAGCTTTTGTAAGCATATTTTACTGTTTAGCTGACGGCTTGATGTGTTAGAAACGTACCATGTTAAGTTTTGTTGGTTGTTGTTAGTTTGCCTGAGAATTTTGCTAATGTCTACCGTTTATTTCATGTTGAAATGATGTTATTACTCGAGGACGAGTGCACTTGTGATGAAGATAGTGTCAATCATAGTTCAGATGTTGGTATCTTGATAGATTGGTCACTTTGTTAGGGATTTTTTAGGATAATATGTCTTACCTGTTGCTGATATGCGGGAAATGTGGGAACATATCGAGTATTGTATGACCTGAAGCTACTTTACCTTTGATAAGTAGGGAATTTTCAGGATGTTAGCGGATATTCATACGCGAGGTAGTTATGGTTTGCAATTGTACACTATAATTCTTAGCTCAGGTCATAGGCTAAAGACTTTGTTTGACGTAAGCATATATTCGTAGGTCAGTATTATAAAGAACTTATTTTTATGTTATATTTATACAAAATGATACTCGAAATTTAAGTAACTTGAATCAATAGTTCAAATAAGTCATAGGCGATGGGTGGGTAGGAGGAACTGCAGGGATGGGATGTTTGATTACTGATTTAATTGATTAACTGCTTTAAATCAGTAAAACTATTACCGCTTTACTTGTGATATTTCTATTCAAAGAACTTATTTTTTATGTTACATGTCAGGATAAAAAATTTGTTTATTTTTATGTATGTTTGAATTTAAAACTTTAGTTATGTTTAGCAATTATTCGTTGGGATTATGATATTTAGCGAGGTTATGATGATTTTTTGTTAAATATTACGAACTTGATGTAAAAAAATTTGGTACTTTAGCATTATATTCGTTGTCAGTATGACGATTAGACAGGGTTATGATAAATTTTGTTAAATATTACGATGTTAATCGTAAAATTAACATTGATATGCTAGAGGTATGCTTTGAAAAAGTGGTGAATAGGTTACGTTTTGTTTGCACTATGTGTTAGGTACTTTACTGTTGTTTAAGTGCGAAGTTTGTTAATGTTAGTAGTCTTATTCGTACGTATGGTGTGTTAGGTTGGTCGTTGTACATTATATTCTTATTTCAGGTTATGTTATGTTAGCTTTATTATGTAAAAACTTTGCTAACGTTAGCATATATTCGATGGTAGTATATAAAGAACTTTTATTTTTGTGTTCATGTTTATCGAAATGATACTCGAAATATTACATGATCAATAGCATCAATAGATCAATAAGGTCATGGTTGGGAGGGGTGCGGGATGTTGATGGTTTGATTGTTACTGATTTACTGATTTCTTGCTCTTTAAAAAATCAGTAAACTATTACAATTATTACTATGATATTTTATTCAAAGAACTTATTTTTATTGTATATGTTGGATAAAAACTTTGTTATGTTTACAGTTATACGTTGGTCTGTATGATGTGATAATTAGGTAAGATTATGATACTTTTTTGTTAAATAATTACTGTGTCCAATGTTAAAATACGTTAATATGTTAGAGAGATATGCTTGAAAAAGTATGAAATAGGTTACGTTTGGTATGTAAAGTAGTTACTTTACTGGTTTAAGTGTGGTGGAACTTTGTTAATTAACAGTTTATTATGCGCGTTAAGTTGTGTTAGGTTTGTCGTTGTACATTATTTTCTTAGTCAATATGATGCTCATTGTTAGCTTTATTAATGTTTTAAAACACTTGTTAGTTAGCATATATTCGCTAGTTAGTATATAAAGAACTCATTTTGTTCTATGTTTATCCGAAATGATACTCGACATGCGACGTACATCAATAGTGTTAATGTAAAATTAACATTGAGATGTTTAGAGATATGCTTGAAAAAGTCTGAATAGGTTACGTTTTGCGCTGTGCCTAGGTCTTACTGTTGTTAAAGTATGGAACTTCGTTATGTTAGTAGCTCTCTATTCCGCTTCGTAAAGGTGTTAGGTTTATGTACATCTTGTCATTATTATTCTTAGTCTTCTGGTAATGATATCGTTACGCCTTTCATTAATGGAAACAATGTTACGTTATGCATATAATTCATTTGGCTTAGATATATATTATATATATATATATATATTATATATGTATATATTAAAATATAAAATTATTTTTGTACTATGTTTATCTACGAAATGTGTTACTTGAGTATGTTTTATTGTATGCTTATAGAATCGATATATCAAAAGGTCGTCGGACGGTACATTAGGGTTATAGGTAGTAAAGGTATAGGGTAGAGGGACTAAGTGAGGTTAGTTTTGATTTACTGATTAATCTAATATATTATTATCTGTCTTTAAATAATTCTCTAAGAAAAAACTATTACAACTATTTACTAGATATTATTCAAAGAACTATTTTTAGTTATGTTGTGATAAATACTCATTCTGTTATTTTTAATAATGCTTATATACTTAATGGATAATACTATTTTGTTTATGTTTACTAATATGGGGATTTATGAATACTTTAGTAAGTGTTTAAATGGGATAAATTTTTGTTATAATAATTACGTATGGATAATGTAAAAGCTTTGTTATCGTATGCTAATATATCGTTAGTGCTCTGATATTTATAAATTAATACGAACAAAATGGATTTTTTAATAACTAATTATTATCTCTTAGTATAATAAATATTATTTCACTCATGTATGTCTAAACTGTTTAAAGATTAAACAGTTATTAATTATGGTAGAGGATTATGCTTGAATAAAAAAATTATTGAAAAGTTACTCGTTTTTATCATATTAGCTATATGTTAGTATACGTTTATAACTGATTTACGTGTTATAACTTTGTATAATGTTAACAGTTTATATCGTGTGGTTGTATAAATGTGTATTATAGATATTGTCTTATTATTGTATCATTATTTTTACTTGTTCATGTTTACGTTATTAATAGCCTTTTTTACTATTTTGAAGTGTGGAATCATTTAATTAGTTAGAGTATTTATCTTCTAATATCATTATGAATCTCTCTATGTTGATATAATAATCACAATGTTGTTGTATAAATTTTTTATTGTTAAATTATTGCCATTTTAATATAAATAATTATCATATAACATGTTATGTTTAGTAGGTATATGATTCATATGACAAAAGTAATTGTGAATTCTACGCTATATGTCTTTGTATATGCTTAATGTAAGTACTACTTTACTAGTTAGTTAATAAAGTGTAAGCCTTTTTAACTAGTTAACATACTATTTATTTCTAGTTTGTGATTATAAGTTATATAGGTATATGTGTGTCATGGTATATTTTACATTGTATGCATTACTTATATTCATAGTTCAGATAGATATTATTACAAGAGATACAAGAGTCTTTTACTCATTAGACTAAAAACTTTAGTTATTAGTCTGAGTGTGCCAACAACCAATAAGCTGTCGTGTGAAATAACATATTTTATGATAACTCTCAGATTGCTCTCTGTAAGTTTATATATTGAAAATATTATTATGTATACTATATTATATAAATTAAATAAGTAATTCTATGTTATATCCAAAATGATTATCATAAATGTGTGAGTTTTTTCGAATATCAAATTATTAGGATTCATCTAAAGATCATTCAGTGGTAATACTCTATTGCGCAATCTTCTGTCGAGTGTGAAGCGGTACCAGCACTTTATCTTTTCAATTCCAATGGTTTTTCTGAACTCACGCAGTACTCGAGGTCATCTCCTTCGCTCCTTTAAGACATTTTTACAACAAAGTTTATCGTCCACTGGACTTCCGACTCTCGCTCACCAGGCTCCCTCAGCTTCTTAGTTCGTTTTATACAGAAAATACCTCCTACACAGAGGACTACAGACTACGTGTGAGCCTTACACACTGCGTATAAATTTTACATTCAATCGGATTCTGTAGACAATTGTGTACTCACCATTGGCTTCCGACTATCACTCGGTATAAAACTACGTGTCCTAGTACTTGGTCACAAAACATATTCTAGGAATGTGTAGATTTCACTGGCTGCCAACTGCTGAGAGCACCCTAATTTGATGTCGCTTGCAGAACACGTCCCACATACTTATATATCTTCTCTTCTGCCAGTTTGGTACCAAGTAGTCTATTAATTCTGAATTAATTTATCGGGGCATGAGCCTAAGTTAGAAGTGTGTGGTAACTTTTGAGTTTTTAAGTTAATCGACAGCACAACGGTACTTTAATCGAGTACCTATGCTCGAAAAATATACATGTGGAGTCATATAATGTTAGAATTCATCCTACTCTTTTGATTTATTAAAGCCGTAAAATGTTCTAGGATAGTTTTAAATAACTTTGATATAGCGAACAAGGTTAAAATGATATTATACTAGTATAATGAATGATTGTGATTTAAAAATAAAGAGATTACAGATAGAAAGATGTAGACATCCGTACATGTCTTATCACACTCAATACGAATATCACTCTTCTCACTCTAATATAATTCAGTCTCTTCTTGAAATCTCTCTGGATATGGGTATAGAAGCAAATGCCGTTGCCACCTAGTGTTGTATATCAAGATTAAACGATAAATTGGTCACAATTATTACGATTTTTATTATTTTTTTTTCTATTATATAGACAGATAACAAAATACAGTTTTATTTGGGTTTTCATATGTTATTTCATTTTATATTACGTTCGTATACCTAAAGTTTGTAAATAAATAAGAGTTGAGTTCGACAGTTCTGATATCTTTTAATGTCGTGTACTTGACATATTAACTCAAGGATAATCTAATTTTTATTATTTCTCACATACTAAGAACTTAATGGATTTTCATAAACCTTATAGTATTATAAATAACTAATAATAATAATTAAAAATTAATATTAAAATAATTTAAATAAATAATGTAATTAATAAATAAATAACTAAAAAATAAAATTTTTCTTGTATATAGGTAGATAAGTGAAAATATTTATTTATATGTAAGAGATTGGTTGTGCTTATTAATTTCCTGCTTTACAATGGGGACCTCAGATTTTTTTAAAATAATATATATCGAATTATTTCAGGTGAAATAATAAAAAATATCGCATTTATATATCGATAAAAAATAATAATCTCGATATATATTCATCATGCTAATCTCAATCCATATTATACTTACCAAATAATAATTTCTTTATAAGGATATAAATATTTTCCATAAAACATTACTTCAATTTAATAATAAATTAAAGTATATGTGCTCACGCCAATATTGTGATGAATAGATTTAATTTTAATTAGTAAGATTACTAATTTTAATATTTGAAAATTAACATATAATTTAAATTTATAAATTAAAAATATACTTATAAAATTATAAAGATGGCAAATGAATGATGGTCATAAAAATTATGGAATTTGACTAATATATTATTGGTATATTAATTAAGTTTTCTCTCTTCATCTCTCATCTCTCTCTCTCTCTCTCTCTCTCATTTATACTCTTCTCTCTCTCTCATATCTATATATATATATATATATCTATTAATTATATATATAATAATATATATATGATATATATTAATTAATATATATTATTATATATTATATTATAGATATATATATATTATATATATATATTATCTTATATATATATATTATATAATATATATTAATAATATTATATATAATATATATATATATAAATTACATATATATATATATTATATATATATATATATTCCCACTTGTGACCCTCCCATACACTATAATAATATATAATCAATACACGAGTTACTCACATTATCAAAGTGTCATCTCACGTATATATTTCCTCAATTTTAAAATAATGAAATTATATATTATTTTACTAATATTATATATATTTTAGTTACTCAAAGTGTATGTTATATGTATATGGATTTATCAGTATTTAATTGATATGTTACTATGTATTATGTGTAATTTTAATGTATTGTAAATGTGTATCGATTCTTTTAATGCTCGACTAAATGATTATACGATTTTTTCCTAAAAACTTTTGGTTTAAGAATTAACATCTAGTCTTATTATTATACTTACCATCACGGCAGAAAACTACAAATATATATATTAATTATATATATAACTTATAATAATATATTATAATTTATAATAATATATATATATATATATATATTATATATTATATTAATTAATATTTATATTAATTTATATATTAATTATAATTCTTACTTTTCATTTCCTTATTTCAAAATAAATATTCTTACTTATTGATAAACGTATCTACCGACCATATAGTCATAATATTTAAAAATTTAATATTCAATAAAACATATGTTATCTTAAAAAGATTAACCTAATTCATGAAAATGATTTATACTTACGGTTATCTGATAGATGTCTAATTTGATATCCGATATTTTATTTTATTGTTTAATTAAGCAGAAAAGTTAAGCTTATATTTATTATTATTTTCAACTATATATGAAGTAGCGAATATGCCCATAAAGCTGTATGTAGTGTGTGCCATTACACGCTCCCACAGTGGGGTCATCTTGGGTCTCAAATTTTTCGTTATATGTAGAAATTGATTATATACATTTTCTTAATTTCCGACAGTTGTGTAGATTAGATTAGCTTCAATCGTATAAAAGCTATCTACGCTTGATTGCATTGCTAACTGCTGCACTACAGACTTCATGTGCGATTTCTGGGAGAAATTTAGCCACTGTGGATCGTGTTCGACATTCTATATTACATAGTGCTAGACTGGTATCTTATATTGCATAATAAAGTCATGAGACTGATGATGATGATTAGTTATCTCTAGAGAGAGAATATTTGTGAGAGAGAGAAGAGATCTGGAAAGAGATGTCGTAGAGAGAGAGAGTATTACTAGAGTGAGATATGTTATTATGTTATGAGAGAGAGGAGCCGTGATTTTGATTGATATATATGCAGTCGAGATACTGTATTGATCGAGGATGATGCTCTGACGGATTCGAACCCTCGTTCTTGCGAGATAGGTCTCACAAACTACCTATTATCTCTCTACTATTATAAAATCTGAGACATAATTTTTTGACTTTTATAGCTTCCACCTCATTGCAATTCTGATACAAAATTCTACAAGCTAGATGGATTTACTTAGTATAGAAACTAGTACTTATGAACTCTATATCTTGACTCCGGCAATATCCTAATAGATACTTCGTGATTCTCGATTAGCACGTTATTTACCATTTATTAATAAGTCCTAGCTTTACACTCAAAAGTAACAAACCATATTCACTATAGTACTCTTTATAAATATCATGTATATCTTTCATGAATTCTAGTAGGAAAGATATTTCTTAAAGACCATAAATAGTAATTTGATCGATCTCTCAAAAAGATATATATTTATATTTTGGTATAATTTTAAATTTATTTTACTTTATTATCCCTTACTTTTTTAATGGTAAAATTTATATTATTGTTAATATGCTAAAAATCCGTAGTCTTATAAAAATTTTATCACTCAAGTCATAGTCTTTACTTGATATTGTATAATATACTGTTGTTCTGCCGTTTAAAATTTATTTTAGCCGAGTTAAAAGACAAAGGTTATGGTCAATTTCTTTTTGATTTTAAAAAATTAAAGTATTTATGTGAATACTTATTTATTTGTTTCTCACTCTCTGATTCTACTATAAAAGTAATATCAACTCTACAACTGCAGACTAGTCGAAAAGTAGAATTGAAAAATGAAAATGAGAGAAATAGTTCAATTATTAAAATTGACTCTATCAAAAAATTAATCATAAGTAACCTCTAGGCAGCTCAATTTACATTATCTAATATACTACTCTAATATATATACTTTTTAGTGATTGCAAAAAAGCCTTTAGATAGTCTCAATAAAAAATATCAATATATATGTACTTCGCCCTTATAATTTCTTGGTCTCTATTTACCTAAGATTTGTTCTCTAACTATATTTTAGCATAATCTTTTTTGATTTATCTTTAGAAACTTTATTCTCAAATTAATTTATGAAGTTATATATCATATATATATTATTATATATATATATACCTTATATATTATTCTCACCACACCAACCTCGCAATCTCGAGATCGGAAATTGGTCAGAGAAAGTATATGTATGGTTCTGTCCAACGTGGTTAATTGAAAAGGTATTGAGACCCGGATAGCAAGCCTGCTTGAGCGGCGCACGCAGCGAGCTCCAGCCAACCGCGTGCGTGGGTTATAGCATCCTAATACGAGGGCCTTATCCAATTCGAGAAGCACGAGAAGAGTGATTTGTATGTGAGTAGATTGTTCTGTTGTATGTGTTGGCTAGGTTTGTAGTGATGTGTGTGTATTGAGATTACTGTAATACACTATGCCGTAAACTGCTCACAATGGCTCGCTGTGGATTATATTTATCAGAAATTCTGCTTCTACCGACAACACAATTTTTTGTCCTTCCCCTGCCTCTTGTGTGATGTAACATGATTTCGTTTCCACAGTCGTCCATAACGAATGGGATACGAAAGTCATATACTGAACGGTAATTTGTTGGTTCTTTAAGTCGAAGCCAACCAAATCTTCTCCTGCACTGTATCTCCCACAGTGTGAAACCACAAAGTGAAGCTTGCTTAATATACGGTCTCTCATATAATACTATATCTGCGAGATGTACAATTATTAGTTATACGTTATATATATATCGGAACCTTTAAGTATCTATTATTCATTATATAGTATTTATTACTAAAGTATTCTTATTTTTCTGTAGATAAAAACATACAAACTTATATATTAATTTACTTCTTCATTATGACATTTGGTGGCATCAGGTTCTCACACATACCTGAGTCATGGGATTCAATATCAAAACTATTTACTCTCTAACTATTATACTCATTGTATCCTCTTATTTTAATATTTATATTCAATATTCGGTATACTTAATACTATTACGTTTGACAGGTGCGCGCGTTTCGGTTATCATACGCGTGGAGTAATCGCACAGAGGTTTCGCTGTGCCTTTTGCTTCTATGAATTATAAAAAAATTATATTATGCTATACTAAATTGTATAAATGTACACTCTCATTATAAGTTTAACAAAATTCTTACTATTGTAAATTAATAGTTATAAAAATATTAGTTTTATCTACGACTGCTAAAATTTGTTACTATTTATGAGATACTATTTATTCTCTCTCTTCCTATATTCATTATTTGTCTGTCTCTAATAAGGTTCATTTGCCTGGGTGGAGAAATTATATTCGGAATTTTTGCTCCTCTTCACAATGAGAGCTTAATTTACTAATGCTTTCAGAACTACCTGAGTTGTCCTAGTGCATAAAGTAAATAGAAAATCCTGACAAAATTAATTCTTATATTTTGTGTATGAGTTTCTTTGTTAGGGAACCTTTTTCCATAGAGCCTTCCGCTTTGCTAAAATGTCATTACAATAATAGTCTTTCCTACAAATTCACAAGGCAGCGATCCCCCTTATATATCGTCAAAGATTATGATTGTTGCGAGCTCTTTTATATTATTTGAAACATAATATATAGAATATTTATATCTCAACTTTTTTTCTTAGTATTAAAACTATATATATTATAAAAATATATCTTTTATATTCTCATTAAGTTATAAGGCGATACTTCCCTCATGAGTTTCTTATATAATGACCATGTCGTATATATCACACACTCATAGTGTACCTATAATCCTTGAGTCATTTGCATATCTGGTTAAAAAAATGTATACTAGTTTTAACAATACTCTATATATAAATTATCACTCATGTTTTTTTTTTTTGATTTGGCTCGTGACAATTGTCTGTTCGTTTCAAAGGTTTATATATATATATATATATATATATATATATAAAAGCCTTAGAGAGAGAAGGATTTGTAACTTCAATTAACTGCATAATGAGAGAGATATGAGATCAAGTTGATTGAGTATCCAGAGAGATATACGCTTATAGCTGTACACCTGGTAACTTTTAAAAGAATATGCAGAGAGAAGCATGCTGGATGATTGCAGAGACTGTACTTTGAAAAGTAGTGACGGAAGTATGAAATTTAAGAAGATGGTATGACTACAGAAATACGAAGAGATGGAGTAGATTGTGAGAGAGACCCGGGAGAGATGAATGGTGAGAGAGATAGACTGAGATAGAGTATAGAGAAGAGGAGATAAGGGAGACTTCGATAGAGATGAGTGTGAGTGGCGAGAGAAGGATGAGACGAGAGAGAGTAAGTGAAGAGATTACTTAATAATTATAACTATTTATTTTTATTTAAAGGATATTTTGTGTTAATTGTGGTTATACAAATCTTGGTGCGATATAATCACACAGAATTATTTCTCTAATTAGTAACATTAATTACACAAATTATTTTGAGACATCTGTATGTGTACTTCATTATGATCTTGAGAAGTGTAGACGTTCTCTCTCACGATAGATAAACCAGTAGATGTGTGTTGTGGTGTTGTTAATCATAATGTTCGTGCAATTTGAAAACATGAATAACTGAAAAGAAAATGATATGTGGTTTCTTTATTAACCATTCCGTTTCCAGACTTAGTTGAAGAAGGAAAAAACATTTTAAAATACTTGCAAAGCTTGATCTCCAAATATAAATCCATTAAGGTAAGTAAAAACAAAAACAGAATGTTTAAGAGAGTTTCGCTGAAGAAAGGAAAGAAGAATTGATCTTCTTTTCAAGTAGTTGTTGAGTAAATTTGCACACATTGTATTAACCATTTTCATATATATATTAAATATATATATATTATATATATATAGTATAGAATATATATATTATATATATATATATTTATAATATATATATATATATTATATATATAATAATTATAAATATGTAATTCAAAGTATATATCATAATAATGTATAGCGATGAACTAATTGTACACGTTACGCACCGCTATGTTATGATCTGAAATTAACTAAGATTTAGGTACAAGAAGAATACTTGATAGAAATACATATGGAATGAAGTCGTATGATAATTTTGTATGGGTGAAAATAAAAATAAAAAATAGATTTTATACTTTTATTTTATTTTTATTTATCTATATCTCTCAAAAATTATCTGATAAGGATAGAAGAATGCTATATTTACAATATATGGACAATATAACAGCGAGATATAAAGATATCTCTCCTCTTAGGGGAGCTCGATGTGCTCGTACTGAGTTATTGAATAATATGGGAAAGAGGGGGGACGTTTTACTCAACTACTCACCACTCACGAATTTATGCGGGAGGTGGCGAGAGGAATACCCACACGACGAGAGCACCCAAAAATCCTCAAAGAATGCAGGTAGTGTTCCATGAACTACCCCGGTAAGGTGGGATGGGAATATAGTTCCATATACCTCACCATGTCTGATCCCCCAGGAGGCTGAAGAACCCCTAGGTATTATATATAATATATATATATATATATTATATATAATATATATATATATATTATATCATATATATATACACTTTGCATCTTTGCGGTTTACCCTGTAGGTTTTCTTTTAGTTAAAAAAATTCTTATCATTTTACATCCGCTCGATCATTTCTCGCATTACTCCGCTGTACATTCTATTACTAATGGTTATAGGCTCTCTCTGCTTTTACTACGCTATCGTAGGTTTATTGGGACGATATACAAAAAAGATAAGAAAAAAAGTTCGAAGAAATTTTGTTTTTGTGCCATTCTTTCCACTCACATAAATATTCATAGACTGAAATATCCATAATAATGTTATCAAATTTTCTATGTAGCCTATCCTCTTAAGTTTTCCGTGAAGTATGTCATTCGAATTAAAAATAGAGTTTCAACTTCTCTTAGTTATACTCATCACTTTATAACTTACTTATATAATATAATATATAATTATATGTAATTTATAAAATAATATGTATATATATACTATGTCCACTCAGCTATTAAATATTTTTATCATTATATATAATATCAATTTATTATTATCTTGCGCCTTAAATATATATTACATTAATTTATTTTATATATATAATATATATATATATATATATATATATAATATACTATATAAAGGTAGATCTAATTGATGGTAAATGATAGTATATAATATTATCGTACTTATGTAATATCATATTACCTATCCTAAAGATAAGTAATTATATTATTAATTTTAGGCTGGCCCTTATTACGAGAGATGAAACATAATGGATATAGTTCATAACTTACTCCTTTTTTATGGGCGACACAACCCACCTTATAAATATGATATTCATAGTTGATAGACCAGTTAATTGTGTGTAAATGTCTATAACAAATATTTTTGTCACTAATATTTTTAATTGGAAAGATATAATACTCTCTCCGACATAGACCATGACTCGGGCTATGCATTGCTCAAGTAGATATTAACCATCAATAGATGATATAAAATATTATGTTTTCAGTATGTTTATGAGCTCTTCACGATTATATAGACACGGAACAATTATATATGTTTCTATTTATGTAAAGAATACGAGTTGGCGCCTGTGTTGCTTATAAAAATAAGGCATAACGTGATGAGTGTAGACAAAGAGTTAAAAGAATATTAGAAAACTATATTATTATATTTTTACAGTTTAGAATAGCCAATTATTTGCTCTAGTCAAGGTAGAATATAGACATATTCGGTAGTGATAACTTCAACATCTATTGTGTTGAGAAGAAAATTGCTTACTGGCTTTCTTTCATTAGAAGTTATGGAGCTCCAATTGAATTCTTGTATCAATTTTCACTTACCTCTTCTCAGCTAGTATCTATTAAACGCTCACAAGAGATTCCGGGAAAGTTTCTTGTGCATGTTAAATACGATATTCGTCTTATGTTTATACCCTCAATGATCTGTATATCCAATTCAAAAATCGTATTGATTCCAAGACCAAGAGTACCTGTTTCTTAAAGTTAAACTTTTTCTTTGAAATGAAGTGTTTATCTATTTGTATTTATCTGATGAGTAAAAAACAAACAATGATACTAATATACTTGAGCTTAATCTATATATAGAATTTTCTAATTAGATCGTTTGTGAATTTTATTAGTAAAAACTTTGTATAAATTTGTGATAACTGATTATCACTCATGCTTCGCTAACTTAAAACTCAAAGTCGATATATTTGAAATAAATATCATATTAGTGCTTAATTAATAAGTAATGCTAAGTTCGAAATTATCATTTACTAAGAGATTTTATTGAAGTTTCTAAGGATGATATACATATTTTCTTTTCCGTATTAAGTGTCCCGTTGCAAATTCTCGTATGAATGCGTTCATTGTATGCAGTATTTTTGAATGAGTAAAATGCGGTTGCCGAACATCTCGAGCTATAAGTTCAAACCATATTTGTGGCTCTCATGATTTTGATATTCGTAGTCTGAAGGTTCGTTCAAATGAATTATACGTAATCAACGAGCTCACGATAATCGTGCTTTAATATATCTCATTTTTCAGTTGCTATTATTAAAATAATTACATTTGGCACAGTATGTCGCTTTAATCTTTTCATATATTTCGTTCATAGTAATTTTTTATGCCCATTCATATATAATTTTACTTATTCTAAAATTATATTCCCATATTTCTCTGATGATTTATTAAAGAAAACAACCATCTTGATGGACCATCTATGTCACATGTATGATAAATACTCGTTAACAAAAAACAGCATTCGTAGTACACTATGTATCGTTAAATGTGGTGCCGACAGTGGGAAAATATGTCATCTATCTCGATATCTTGACATTACTGCTCTAGAAATAGTAATGAGCATCGCTGATACGTACCAGTAGTGTTTGAAACACTGGTATGTGTCTTCAAACCTAGATTTGAGTGTACTTTAATTCTTTCCAAATCCCCAATCTACTATGAAGCGTTACCAGACTGGCCATAGTCTATATTCCTTCCTTGTGATATATTTTTCTAATATGGGAACGACCAACAATTTTTTCTTGATCTTTAAATATAATAATGATAGATAGCCTTTCACTCTTTAAATCTCCCACATTTAAAGCTAGTATCAATTTACCATCCCAATGAACGGATACAAAAGTGGGTTCATTTGTCTTAAATAATTCTTTAATCTTAGTAGCATTCGTTTTACAAAACTTCTCCCGATATCTCAGGATCGTATTTCGATTGATTGCCAGTTCATCTATATTGTGCCCTAAAGACTCAGCAGCTGCTTCGAGAATAAAAACGGCATTTCTCTGACTAACGTGGCACAGATCGAGTACAGGCATTAATTTTGGAGTTAAAAAACATTTCCGTCCACGTGCAGGCTTCTCTTTTATTCATAAATCAATCTCCGCATCTCTTGTTTTCCTCATGAGACATCTGGGTAATGTTTGAAGAGCCAATGTTGACCAGAAATATTTCCTCTAATTCCTCCAAACCTGACGCATTATCACTGATGTATCCATGCAAACTTGGCAGAGATCTCAGAAACGTTGCTTATGCTCATAAGGTCAAGAGGTGCGTGTATTCATGATGAACAGTCACATATCCCTACATATAATTACCCTGTTCGGGTGTCACGTGCTTTAGATAGCTTTTCGATATCGGGATCCCCAAGAAGTCCCCTTCGCCCAGGCTCTCTTTGACTGAGTAAAAACTTGTCTTCTTCAATTTTCTGCACTCAAATCGCGTCCTGTAGCAAGTTCTCGGAATGAGACGCATACCATAATCAAAATAAATTATTCAAATCCGGTTGTAAATATTTTTAAATTCGAGTGTTGCTTTATTTAGTGTATCTAACGGAGGATGTATTTACGGTCGCGGCATTCTTCTCTTGCCGTGGATTTCGCAGCAATGCTGAGTTGTAATACAGCGTGCATTATAGTGATATCTGTGTCTACTTCGCAATGAAGGTTGTCTCAATTGTAGACTGAGCCAATACTTCTCTTCTTTCCTCCATAAAATGTAAAAACTGTTGATTACACGCAACACTAGTCGTTTAGGTAATGTCACGATAAACATTAAGAATGCCATACGTGGTTTTGTTAGTGACTCTCTCACATTGATATACCGTGATGAAACTCCAACATAATCGTATAAAATAACACCGGGGATAGTAACTTGTGCAGGGTTAGATAGGAATGTGGCATTCTCCACTAATTTGGTGAATTGCTCTCCTCTCTCGCGCTACACTCGCCCAACTGTCACAATAGTGTGAGAAATTATTTTATTGATGATCAACACTTCTCAAGTATTTATAACAGTCTTAGTAGTTGACCACCTCTTGAAAGCTCTCGACGTACCGCTCTTTAAAATAATGAGGACCGAGCCTGACTCTCGGACAGAGCTTGGTGCATATGGTGGTATAGGCTAGCTTGAAAAAGGAATGATCGGATATCAGAGACAAAAGACGGAACAACTCATTGCCTCTCTCACTGGTTTTAATTTAATCGCTTATAGAGTCACAGTGGATCCGCTCAACCTCCAATAATGTATAAAAGATACATTACTTAATAGTTGGTATCCATTAGTGAGAGTATTAAAAGAGAATACTCTATAAGTGTGATCTCGGGATCGTTGTGTGTTACTATCAGCATACCATGGAAGAGAAATGATAATAAAAGGTAAAAAAAACTAAAGGGCGCAGAACGCTAAAAATAGATCCGTACGAAACTCACTAGGTATAATGGATAATATAAATTATAATTAAATTTATTGTTATATATATATAAATAATTTATTAAAAGGTATTTATTGACTAAAGTATTTATATATTTTAATAGGATTGGGGCCTAGGAGACTTAAGGCAATTACTTTGTAATAACTAGTATATTCTATCGTATAGTGGCGCCTCAGAAATTGTCCGTTGCTTCCGAAATCCGTTAAACAGAGGTCCGTTAAACCGAGGTATGAGTATATATATATATATATATATATATCGGTATGATGAGTTCAAACGGAATTGGAAACAGCAGTTTAATAAATCAGTTTCTCTATGCCTGCCTGTAAACCAAGTATGTGATAATTTATGAGATTATTTAAACTCTGACCTAAAAGTTGTGGAGAATTATGTAATAAGTAATCACTACTTATTCTCTGAGTGAATAATTCTATAATGGTGTTAAGTATATATGGCATTTATAGATAATATGGTTAAGTGTATAAAGTATAACTCAGTCTCTATATATATCTATTTATTATCATAGTTATATGATTCCTCAGAATTTACTCGATTTTATGTATTCTCCTCAAATATATAATATAATCTATCTTATTAGTGAATTTAATATTTAGATATAATATTTATATTATAATCTCTCTCACATATATAGTAACTCGTAGATGTAACAACAGGTTATATGTGGCTTTAATATTTTGACGTGTTTAAATTTACCTTCAGTTGTTAAAACTATTATATCCTTAGTTCTCTACGAACATTGCCAGTGAATTAAGTGGAAGTGAGAATTACCAAGTAAGTGGATAACGATATTTGTGCTCTTATTATAAGGAATAAGAATTTAATGTATCTTATAACAACATAATTATAGTTAATGAAGAATTGTGCTATAAATTAGATTTATGTATATTAGGTACGATATTATTTTAAATATCGATATATTTAGTATGAGTATATATATATTATATATATTATATATATTAATAATTATTAAAGGTTTAAATATATAAAGTATTAAATTGATATTGTTATAATCAATAATATAATATTGTATTATATGAATAATATTATATTAAATTTATAGATTAAGTGTAATAATTTCTCTCGTCCATAGGTTTCTGCGTTCTATCAGAGACGGCTATGTACTGTATAATATAATACAACGGTATCCACTCAGTACTCGTAAAGACAACAACGAACAGTCTTCCACATGTATATATATGGGTACTCAGAGTCGCTGCAACTTTATATTATAATACGGCCCGAACCGAAGTGGTTTAATATACGAATCTTTATTGTGTTAATTTTTTCTTAAATAGAAATATCATATATTTCTAAATTTTGGTCTCTATTTGTAAACATATAATATATTGAGCGCCTTTAAATTGCTAGATTTAAAGAGATTTTTCTAAATATTGAGAACGAATATCTTTTATATACATGTATCATATATGTGAGTGTTCTTCTTCTATGGATTAATACATACTAATGCGATTATACTCATAGACCTCAAAATTTAGAATACAATTATACTCTACTGCGAGGGGAGGGAAGTGTGTGAGGAAGGGGAGGAAAGGGGGGTACGAGGGGGGGGAGGGATCGCGTGCTCGTAGGGGCGCAGGGGAGGGCGAGGGGAGGTTCTTGACTACAGTCCTGGAGGATGTCAAGACTCTTTTTCTAAGTATGTAATGGATTTAGGTATCTTATTATTTGTCGGGTGTGGTGAGCTTATTATCGGCGTTTCCCTACTCAATTCCTCGGTACTCTTTTAAGCCGCGGGCTTCAGTCATTCTCGTGTCTCCCTTTAAAATATAGCCCCCCCCCCCCCCTCTCTCTCTCGTTCTCTCTCCTCTCTCTCTTCTCTCTCTCTCTCTCTCTCTCTCTCTCTCTATTATATATATAATATAAAAAAAGTGTATTATATATATATATATATATATATATATATATTATAAGGTATATATATAATATATATATATATATATATATATATATATATATATAAAAAAAATAAAAACAATTTAAAATATAAATTGATTTTAACAATATAAAGAAATATATTGAATCGTAGTGATAAAAATGAGTCTGACTTGTTTGTGTGAAGAAAAATCACCGTGTTAACTGAAGACCGAGAGATTTATATACATAGTAGTCGTGGATATCAGATGGTTTGGTCATTGGAAAGGTTAGCTAATGGAATAGCATCGAGCTGAGTTGAGTAAAGCTGATGGAATTCACATAGTCTGGAGTATGTTGGGATACTCGATAGCGATGTGGATTATACTGTGCACTGAAAAATTAGTTGCGGTAATTGATGTACTATTAAAGGTGTAGTGCGACATCTTTTTATAGTTGACGAAGTGAGAGAACGTGCTACTAAATATATATGGGATATATATTAATGCAAGAAGAATGGTGTCGTGTAACATAGGTACGTTGTATATTGCTGGGGGATGTCGTTTTGTCTGCTAGGGGAGGTTTATTGTTGTGCGGTTCTACCTAGGAAAGAATCGCCTTGTTTTTCTAAATATTTTGGCTAGGCAGAGTTGTGCAGGTTCACCCTGGTTAAACTTGCATTGATCGATTATTTGAGTCTTATTTACAGAATCTAACAGGATTTATAAAGGAAAATGGTATCACAAACTTGCATGCTAATTTTGAAAATTGTGTTGAAATGATACCACATGAAATTACCGACAATATTCTGTACCAAAATATGAACCAAAATGAAAATGATTTAGTTCGTGTAAATTGTTACGAAACCTGCCTACCATCTGAAAGTATGTGATAAGTTGGATAAAGAAAAGAAAGTATAAATATATATAAATTATATCATTATTATTATAATATTATTAATTATTATTATACTATTATATTTATTATTATTTAATATATATATATATATATATTCTAACTTATTATTTATTTACATTATTTATATTATATATAATATTTATTAATTTATTTATTATTTAATATATTTATTATATTATATATTATTATTATATATTATACTATATTTATTTAATATTTATAATTGATTATTAATTAATTATTATTTTTATTATTTATTTATATTATATATTATATTATTATAATTATTAATATTTATAATTATTATTTAATTATTATATTAATTTATAATTATTAATATATATATTATTATATTATATTATAAATTATATAATATATATGATATATTAATTAAGATATTCTCAATTATGTATATTATTGTAGTTATCTATTATTATTATTATTATATATTATTATTATTATTATTAGGTCTACTCCATCGATTATTTAATTAATTTTTTAGTGATTACTTATGATATTTATTATTATAACTCTTAAATATTGTGGCTTGAGATTTATGCTCCGACTATAGCTCTCTTATCTCTTGCACCTTCGACTACTTGTAAAGTATAAGTTCTAATCTCTCTCTTATTGCTCTCTGCTAAGACTGAGGGGTCATTCACAATCAGCATCTTTTCTGCTACAAGTTCTCAGTTTTATCTACGAAAAAGGCCATCAACCTCCGCTATCGTAAGTTCGCACGTCCGCACGTGTCTCATCCTCTCCGTCCCCAGTATTGAAAGAGTATTTGTTGTTAGAGAGCTTTTGGTGGCAACCGCATGGGACTTAATGATTGTATTTGTGATCCTGTTTTCCAGCTATTCTCTACTTTAAACAAGGAAATTACTAAATAGCCTCTTTAAGTATTCTGCTATTCCTTT
>JABUQX010037271.1:5000-12500 GCA_015478945.1 Trachelipus rathkii | reverse complement strand
CTCCTCTCTCACCATTTCTCTGCAAACACTCTCCATAAACAAATTGAATACCCACGGCGACCTTACACACCCCTGCCTCAATCCACAACCATCCCACAAAACATCTCCACTCTCCCCTCCTAAACACTCTCACACACATTACTATTCTATAAAAAGCCCCTAAATTACCTTTCCCAAATTACCCCACCCCGATTTTCTCCAACACCCTCCACAATTCACCCCTCTCACTCTCTCATATGCTTTCTCTAAATCTAGAAAACACCCATACACTTTCCCTTTCCTCTCCATACTTTTCTCCACAAGCATCTTTAGTGTAAACACTTGGTCGCACGCCACCCTCCTTCCCCTAAATCCTCCTTGTCTTCCCCCATTCTCCCCTCCGTTAAACCTCTTCTCTCTCAATCAGTATTCTTCCGTACACTTTCCCTACCCACACTTAAAAGACATATACCTCATATAATTTCCACGATTCCATCCTATCCCCCCTTTCCCCCTTAATACAGGGCGAACCAACAAACCATCGCGCCCAAATCCTTGTGGTACCTCAACCACTCCTCCAACATATGTTATAGTAACCTATGGCAAGCCAGTTCGCTGCCACCCCTATACCTCCCTTCTGCAACATTTCCATTCTCACCCCATCCAGACCTGCGGACTTCCCTTTTTTTCCCTCACGTGCAAGGCCCTATAAATTTCCTCCATTTGTATTTCATCCTCCCCCTCCCTCCCCACTCACTTCCCCACCTCACGCTCCTGCATATCTTTCCTCCCCTACCTCACCCAACTTCATTCAATAGTCACTAAAATACTCCCCCGCACCTCTTCCGTCACCCTATCCTCTCCTCACTATCCATTCCCCATCTCTCCTTAATCCTCTCCCCCAACCACTCCTTCTTCTTCCTGTTTTTTATAAACTTCTTTCCGCAGAACCATCTTACTCCCGATTCAAAATTTTCCGGTCACTTTTCGACACCATTCCTCATTGCTCTTCTCTTGCGCCCTCTCCAACAGCCCCTCTTTCGCTTCCACTCGTGAACCCTTTCTATATTCCTCCCAGCTATCTTCTCTCCTATTTCCCAACCATTTCACATAAAGCCTCTTTTTCCTTTCACCACCTCGCTTCACCTTCCTCACTCACCATTCACTCCCTTTCGCTTCTGCTGGCACCCACCCTTTCTTACTCCACATACCCTTCTAGCCTCTTCACATACTGCCTCTTTAAAACTCTTCCACTCCCCTCCACCTCCCCAATTCCCGTTCCCTCATCACGTATTCTCCACTAGCCTCCATACCTCTCCTAAATCCCTCTTACACACGTCTCCTCCAATTTTTCCACTTTATCACTTCAACTCTCCTCTTTTCTCCCATTTCCTAAACCGTCACCTCCTCCCCCTACCCTTAATCTAGCAACCACCAAATAGTGATCCGATATCCCCCTCCCCGCCCCTCAAATACATTTACATCTAATAACCTACCTCTATCCTTCCCATTTACACACACATCTAGTAATCTACCTCTATCCTTTCCATTTACACACACATAATCTAGTTCGCCCTCTCCCCCGTTATCTCACTCTTCCATGTATACTTATGATTTTCGCCTTTTCTGTGAACCAAGTATTCCCACTAATCATTCATTCTTCGACCACACAACTCTATTAGGAACTTTCTCCGATTAGCATTCTCTCCCCTACCCCAATATGGTCCATCCCCTAATAATCCATTCCCCACACCCCCTCCCTTCCCACGTCCTGCATCAAATCTCCCCAATAGACAAATTTTTTCATTTACCCCAAAACTTTCCAACACTCATTCAGCTCTCCCCAAAATCTTTCTCTTCCTCCTCCCTCGCTCCATTCACTGGTGCAATATGCACATATAAAAACCCACATTTCCCCCGAATTTCACTTATACCCACATTGATCTAGAACATCACCTGCGTTACACAACCTACCTTATCCCACATTCTCTTTCTCATAACTATTCCCGACCCCGTCCCCTCGCCCTCACTCTCTCGTGTCACCCCTGATATCATACCTCCTGTATCTCAAAATCCATCTCCTCTTTCCTTGTCAACTTAGTTTCTAGCTTATCCCAACAACATCCAGACCCTTTTTTCTTCAAACATGCATCCCCACTTCCTCCCTCTTCAAATCCTCGTTTACCCCTCTCACATTCATACACCCCACCCTGATTACCACTCTCCTCCCCATCTTTCCCTCCTTCTATATATAACTCAAACAGGCTGTACGCTTTGTGGGACACCCCACCTTAGGTACTTCCCAATACCTAAGGCCACCACCCCGCTCACCAAATACACCCACAATACTAACAATAGTTGTAAAATAAGATAAATTATAATATATATATTATATATAATATATATATATATATAATATTCAATATATATGATATATATATAAATTATATTATATATAATATTATATATATATAGAGGTATATAATATATATATATATATATATATTATATATATATATTATATAATATATATAATATATATAATATATAACAGCTTTACCTGTCGTAATTTTATGTAACTTACATTTTTAAATTGGAGTCTTGATGGTACACATTAATCTTAAAATGCCTAGCACCTTTTTAATTTTAATTATTTTCATCTTTGTGATATATAGTGAAAGCAGTTATTGCATTACTGTAGTATATAATATAGTAGTATATATATATGATAATATATCAGTGGCGGCTCGTGAACCGAAAACATGGAGCACTTTCAAAAATTATATATATATATATATATATATATATAATATATATATATAATATTATATATATGTATTATATATATATATATATATATATATATATATAATATATATATTATATATATAGTAAAAAAATTATATATAATAAATATATATATAAATATATATATATATACATATATAATATAACTATATATATATATATTATATATATATATTATATTATATATATATATATATATAATATAATATTATTATATAATATATATATATTATATATAGTATATATTTACATATATATATATATATTATTATATATATATAATAATTTATATATATATATATATATATATATATATATATATATATATATATATTATATATACTGTTTACAGTATGGAAGGATAGTCGTTATAAAATATTTTAGTAATTGTTCTTAGACCTTCTCAGGGAAGCATGTGAGAGAAAACAGTGAAGCCTATGGTAAGGAGAGAGAAGGAGAGGAGGAAATAGTCCCATGAATTGGTAAGTTGAAGAAATTGATATTCTTTTTTATTTAGTAGAATTTTTGGAGAAGTTTTTTATGATGAATTAATATGTATTATAGGGAAAGGATCTTAGGACTTGACTTTGAAGCCGAAATCGCTTATATATGATTAAAGTGAAACTGAATAATGATCTGCATGAGCAATCGATGATCATGACGAGGTCCTGCTGAAAGAATGCTCTTAAGTTTGAATTATTTACTAATGAAGTATTAAGCCTGCCGATTTATGGAGTGCTGTTTGCTCGTTTTGGCATTTTGTAATTGTAAGTGATTTTACTATTTCTTATTTGCACTCGTAACTCTCGTTTAAAGTGAAGAAACATTTAAATTTACGTAATTAATAAATTCCTCAGGTGTAAACTTTTAGTTTAACAGACAATGTATGAGGATCGGTTTTATAAACTTGTGATGGAAACAAACTAACTTATTTGTGTTAGTAAGATTTATTTTACGATATAAGTTAATCATTTATTCTAATTCTTTGTCTCGAACAATGCCTGGTTATAGCCAGAAAGAAAAATACGCAGGGTTACCAACCTTTTTTTTGGGGTTGGCAGTAGTGAAATTTTATTGAAGTGAAAATAACTTTTATTTATTTTTATTATTGCATTCTCCTCTGAATTAATGAACTAGATGCTGAATATTAATGTGCTCTTTTCTTTTTTTAACTGAGTTTGATAATTTAGCACCTTGCCTCCGTGGAAGTCCTTTAAAGAAGAAACTTTGCCTCCAAGTCCTCGTGTCCTGCATTTTCGTAGCGAAGGCGTTTATGATTTGCTGTTGTATAAAGGTTGTAACATTTTTTTAAGATTTAATTATTAATTTTTTAATTAATTATTTAATTTAATGTATGAAAATGGGTAAATTCTATTATTATATATATATTCGAAAATTAAGGGTTTATTTTTGTCCTTCTCCATTTGAAAATTGCTAAGTTTACACAGAAAAGGTTATTAAAAGATTGTGACTGATTGCCGATGACAGTTGAATCCGGCAACAATACAACTATAAAATATAGTAAATTTTAGTATAACTCTCTCTCTCTCTCTCTCCTCTCTCTCTTAAATATATATATATATATATATATATATATATATATATAATATATATAATATATATATATATATATATATATATATATATATATATTAAATAAGTTTTTTTTATTTAATTTTTAAAAAAAATTAGTTTTCTTTATTTTGTTTCACATATTTATTGCAAAGGGGCAACTCTACTTATGAGTAGAGTTGCCAAATTTGGGAGGAGTTATTTTATGACATGTTCGAGAGGAGGCTTTGTGGAAAAATCCTCAAAATAGACAAAATAAGAATAAGGTTTCTTTTACGTTGCCATGACAACCAGTGTTTTGAAAGCATTATAATTATGCTTTCTTGGAGGCACAAATCGAAATTCCTCCAGTCAATGATCCTTATGAAAAATAATGTTTCGCAAGAGAATAAATGATCTTAATGTAAAATTAGCGTTCTTGTATAACATTTTAAACATTATTTTAATAGTAATAAATAGTAATTTGAATTATTTTATTACATTAGTTGCTTTATTTTTTTTTTAGAGGAGGCCCGGCCTCCTGTGCTTTCCCTACAAAAAACCGTGATTATTAATATATATATTATATATATATATATATATATATATATATATATATATATATATATATATATATATATATATATATATATATATATATATATATATATAACTCTCAATTTAGGTCGTAATGTAAAGGTAGACTTTATGCCATGTCAATGCAGAAATCCTTTGGAAATGGTTTCCTGGTGATTCTCAAGCATTCTACTAGACCGATGGCTGGCCTGACCTAGGGTTGATACTGGTATTTAATATCCAATAGTAACAAGGTGCTTGCGGCAAGCTTCAGTGAAGCGAATTTAGCAACAATATTGAATGAAAATACCCAGTAATCAACCATAGTCGGCCAGCCATCGATAGTATGAATCCTTAGAATCAACCAGACATGGTCCCAAAGGATGTCGTCCCAATGCATGGCCCATTGAAGGTTCTACCGGTTAAACCAGCCCGAGAGGAGGAATGATAAACTCGATTGCAAAAGAACAGTTAAATACTTATTTACACGTGATTCTATACAAAATAATTAATAGCTCATATTTTGCGGTCTCAACCAGTCCCAAACCAAGTGTTATATATTATATATATATAATATATATATATATATATATAATATATATATATATCATATTCAATTATATAATATATATTATAATACTAGATATATATGTATATAGTAATATAGGGTAGTTGGGAATATTATATATATATTATTATATAGTATATACTATATATAAGATAATAATATATATAGTGATAAGGTATATTATATTAAGTATGATTATAAGATAAACTGAATTACCGCTTGACCCTACGCCGAGTGTGGGACGGAAAGGGCGCGGGATGTCCTGTCTTGGTGGGGCTTATATTCACCAATGAAGAATTCTTGCGTTTCTTATTTTAGTCATCGTGTTGTAAGTGGTCAAGCACATCTTACGCGGTTCAGTCTGTAGGCCAAGTTCAATCCCAGGCAGGGGAATAGTTTAGAAGGGTATTTTTATCAATAATAGATATATATATATATCTATAATATATATATATACTTATATATATATATACTATATTATATATATATATATATATTGTATATATTGTATATATATATATATATATAATATATATATATATATATATTATATTATATATATATATAAATTATAATTTATATATATTATATATATATATATATAATAGTATATGATATATATATATACTGATATAATATATATATATATATATATATATATATATATACGTATATATATAGTATATATATATATATAGTATATATATATATATATATATATATATATATATATATATATATATCATATATACTGTATATATAATATATATATATAGTATATAAATATATATATATATATATATATATGATAATATATATATATATATATATAATATATTATATATATATATATATATATAGTATATATATAAGTAGTATTATATATAATATATGAGAGAGAGGAGAGGAGAGAAAGAAGCTTGTCGCAAAAGGAGTCATGCATTTTAAATCGTAAAAGTTCTTCTGTGATTTATATTAAGAAGATTTCTTGTCCTTATACTCTGTCACTTCGAATTCCCGCTTTCCTATCAAAAGAAGAAAGAGAAAAAGTAAGAGATGACGGTAAAACACATTGATCCACTTCTTTTGATAAAACACTTTTGGTATTCTCTTTCCTTTCATCTTTATTTTCATCTTTCTCTTTCTCCTCTGCTCGATTATCCTGTATTTCTTATTTCATCCCTTTTCTCTCGTCTCTTAATTTCTTATTCAATTAGAATCGCTAATCTCATTTTATCTATCTGCATTTATATATATCTCTCTCTTTCTTTCTCCTCTTTTTTATAATTAGTATATATGAATATATAGTAATATATATATATATATATATATATATATATTATATTATATTAATATATATATATAATAAATAGTATATATATTATATATTATTTATAATGATATATATATATATTAATATATTATATATTAATTATAATATATAATATCTACATGTATTATATATATATATAATATATCATATATATATATTATATATATATATATATTATAGTAATATATATATATATATATATATATATATAATATATATCGCCTATCGTGTGAATATTTGAGAACCCTGATGCGTGAATTTACAGAGGTATGAAGTACGATTTTGAGAGTTTAAGACCTATTTGTCATGTCGAAAGAAACGGTCGTAAACTGGAAAAACTCATTATTTCTGAAAGCTTACAAACGAAAAAAGTTTATTAAAAAAAAGAAAAAAGATAATAATTAAATGAAAATCAGAATCGGACAATGAGGTAGTGACACAAGCAAATTCTTCCACAATTGTAATTATTTTTCACACATCCATATAATGAAAATTTTTATGTAACATTGGTGATAACCATATAAAAAAGATTATATATATAAATATATATATATATATACCTATATATTATATATATATATATATATATATTATAATATATATATATATATATAATATAGATATATATATATATATATATATATATAATATATATATATATATATATATATTTACATATTTCCCA
>JABUQX010037270.1:45000-58562 GCA_015478945.1 Trachelipus rathkii | reverse complement strand
ATTAAGAAATTAACCATTTTAATTATTAATTAGATTTATTAAATATTCTATTTAACGATTTATATAATAACTCTATACTCTTAATCTAATTAAATTAAAACCACATACCGCCCCTAAATCACGAGTAAAGGAAACGATGTTCAAGGAAAAAAGATAGTTTAAAACGTCGTGCATAGAGCATTCCTCAGACCAAGTAGGCCAAAGGAATGACAGTAACCTATTTTAGCCCAAATTAATAAAGGGCCAAAACCCTTGCTTCACTGCGCTCCTCGTAGTCAGAATGCTATAGCCACCCGTAAGGCGCTGGTTCGCAATCTAGTACGCGCCTTCCAACGCGAGCAAGCACCTCAGCGTCTCTTCATGTCTATCGTTCTGTTATGGTTAGACATATGTTGTGTGAAGAAATAGTCCTACCTAACGGCATGATGAAAGTAATATTGAGAGGAAACAAAGTAAGATTAAATAAAGATATATGAACACGCGAATAAAAAAAAAAAACAAAAAAATGACAAAAAATAACAGTAGAAAATTGAACAGAAGAAATAAAAAAAAATGTAGAGAAGAAGGTTGGACTCGGCCGAACTCATCGATGCAAAGAGACGAAAAATGGTGTCGAATCAACTAAAACAATAAAGACAATCCCAACAGCTTCTTGACGATTTTATAACCCTCAATCCCTGGGAGAAGCCACAAACCATATCACCACCACAAATTGGTCCCCGAAACATCTGGTTGGGCCAATCGCGGACCGGGCATGGAATAGCCGGCCCTATTGATAATCCAAGTCCTCCGATCTCCTCGTAGTCCCCCTGCCCTCCTAGTCCTCTGAGAAGGAGCACCTTAAGTGTACGTTTAAAAAGGAAAGTTTTCGATTGGTAAGATATTACTTACAACATATTGTAATAAATACTTGTATATCAATAAATTAAATGAGATATATATATATTAATATATATATATAGAAAAATGAATACGATATCTATAAGACAGACAAAATTAACATAATAATAATATATATATATAATATATACTTAATAAATAAATATAAATATAATTATATAAAATATAAAATATTACAGGAACAAAAAAAAAAAATCAGGCGAAAAAAAAAAAAATTGTCAAGGGAAAGTCAGGAGAAACTTTACAAAATATGCTGAATTAAGTTCAGGGAAAATTCCACCAAAAATAAAGTCATTGAAAAAGTCAGGAAATTTTAAAATTTCCCAAAACAATAAAAGATGAAGAAGGATCAATTGGACCATTACAGATCTTTGAAAGCTATATTTTTTTTTCAACATTATGTTATTGCTGAATTGTGGAAATGAGAGAAATGTATTTGAAGTGAATTGAAAAAGGGACAAATGGGCGAAAGGAATGACATTTTTATATAATTACAGGAAATAGTTGAGTCAGCTAATTGTAGCAATTAATTAGAAAAATTCAAACAGCTTGAATGATCGATTAAAAATTTCTTTCACCTATCGGCCTACTATTTTATAGACGAAGTTGTCGTTGAATGAATTGGTCATATCGGATTGTTTAGTAGACCTGTATGATATATGACACCTAAATCTGTTAGTATATACTATCTTATTATTGGGGCAAAATATATTACTTCTGAGAGTCGAGAGTGTATTTTTTTTTGCAAAACTCTGAGACGAATGCAGAATTTTAGAAATTCTTTTGCGTATTGAAGCAGGGTATATTATAACTTTTTTATAAATATGAGCATCAAGAGCAAAAAAAAAAGCTCTAGAACTTTAACGAACACAAGTTGAATAATGGACGTCTAAAAATGAAGCCCTGTTCAATTTCTATCTCACAGACAATATCTACAAAAATCCTAGATACTCCCAGTGAAAAACTAGAAAAATTAAGGAAAGATTACTGAGAAGTCCAAGTAAAATTGCGACTCAATAACGAACCAACAAACAAACTAAAGGCTTTTATCCCAATAAAACTGAAAAATTTAAACAAATAACAAAACCATTGCAAGTGCCAGACATGGACATGCTAAAAATACAAAAAATCCGACAGACAAAGAAAGAAGATATTAAAGAAAGAGTATCTCTGGCCAAAAGAAAACGTAACACCCCGTTTCACAGAGTCCCAAATAAGGCCTTACTCTATCAAATGAATGATCCTCCCAAGAAATAGTTTTTTCAATCACCAAAACAAGGTCGCAGGAACCCACAAACGATTTGGATTATGCTAGAGGCATGTACAACCAATAACTGAAATCACAGATTCTGTTCCCGAGAAAAAAAAGCAACCAATGTACAAAAAAATATTCCTGCAGAATTTAATTTTCCTCACTACACAATTCCAGTCTACCCCTTGAAAAATTAAAATCAAAAACTTTTTGGATCCAATGATTGTCCTCAAGCAGACCTGTATATTTTTTTCCTACGCTAACCACATACTGAACCATGTCAATGTCCATCATCAGATGCGGCCACATCTTAGGTACAAAAATTACTTCAAAACAATTAGACTGAAATATTATTCGAACAGTGGAAAACATGCAAGAAACAGAAATGGAAAAAAAGTTTAAAAATGCGTTTCTCATTACCAAGTAAGCACAATTGAATTAAAGTGAGAGACATCTTGAGACCGCCACAAAGAACATAGCCGTGTCTGATTTCTCACATTGAAGATTACATGTCAGCGCGAAAATCTAAATACGAAAAACTTCAACCAAGCAGATTCCCAGTTTGAAAAGAAAATAGTGTTCATTAAAGTCACCAATCATATCCACTAATCAAAAAAATGTTCGACAAAAAGAATCGTAAAAGAGCACTGAAGCCCCATAGAAAGAGAAAGAAAGTCTAAATGGAAGAAAACATGCTCAAAAGAAATGTCAAAACATGAAAGAAAAAAGAGAGGGAAATAACAATATTGAGAAAAACAAACCGAATGAGTCCTGCAAGATGCTATATACACTGATGAAAAACATTGCAGATCCAGAGAAAAAATGATTAAAAACTGAAGCTTTTAAACAGAAGAAGCCGAACTATAAAATCAAAAATTCAATGCTTGAGAAGAAAAAGTTAATTCTAAAATCTCCCCATTAAGAACCTTTTGATAGAGAAGATTAACAGCTGGACGCCTAAAGAGTTTCACCGATAGGCATATTAATGAAAAGCTTTTAATATTTAATTTCTTTTTGTAAATAAAGGTGAAAACTGTATATAATTCGAACTAAAAATAATACAACGGAAAGTGCTGTTGGACGGCAATGGTAAGGGATTATAGGAATGAACATACAAAAATATTAAAAAAAAAATAATATTATGTATAAAATAAATCTAAAATAGATACTGTTGAACAAATTTCTAAAAGTAAAAAGAGTTGTTCAAATAATTAATAAGTATGAACTGAAGAAATTAGGCATAGCAAATTAATAATTTAAAGATATATTTATACACCAAAAAATAAAAACAATTACAAAAAAGACAGAGAATAAAAAAAAACACCTCTCCTGCAGAAAAAGAGATGGAAAAAAATCAAGAGGAAATCCAAAGATCTAAAAATTTTAGTTGAAATAATAGATATAAATAAAATATATATATAATAATATTATTATAGATAATAATAATTAAGAATATATATAGTAAAAATATAAAATATAATATATATATAATAATATAGAGATAAATAATAATATATAAATATATATAAAGTATATATATATAAAATAAAATAATATAAGAATTATAGATGAAGTATCATATAATACAAAATCCTAATCACACAGTTAATTCCTCTAAATAATTTGGTAATAAAGTGTAATCACGAAGGTTCTAAATGTTATTACCAAAGAAATAATACAAAACTAAGAATTTATAATTGTTAACTTAAAAATAATTTGATTTTGGTTATAAATAAATATGATACCTGGAGGCCATACGTTTGCCCTGCAACCGGTAACCCCAGTTGTGGCGGACAAACAAACGGAACAGCTAATAGATAATAAGTATAAATATCAATTAAATTAATTGTATTTAGCCGAACAAGAGAAGCAGCACTACATCGATAAGCGAGATGAGAAGCAAGCTACCTCTCAGCCTTATACTAAATCATAGTATGAAACCAGAGTAAGAGAAAAGGTATACTATTATGGAATAAACAAATACGAAGAATTGAGGGCTGCTGAATAAGATATTGCTTATAGGTACTATAAAATTTATATCCCTTCCCTCCACATTCTTTGTCCCACCCCATTTTAATAATTTTGTGACAAATTATGAACTAAATTTCATTAATTTTTTAACAATTATAGATATTCAGTCTTAAGCACCTCTTAAATGTGACATTAAACATAAATCGATCTGTTAGATTATTTTAATAATACTGAAACTGAAATTGACAGAATAAGACACTATTTTACGAAAAGCCTCGCTAACACAGAAAATCCAAAATTGAATAAAATACGCAATTCTTTCAGCCACTGCATGAGAGCTTACCTCCATAGAAAACCAAAATTATTATAGATTCACATCACCTAAAATATTCCAAGCCTACTTCCCAAGCGTTATAACATAGATAAAAGATAATACAATTTATCCACTTACCTAAAATCCTATTATATCCAAAGTAATTCCTGACTACCATTTTATAACTTGTAAACTCGCGAATTAAAATGGTAACGGATCTTATCCACGAGGAAAAATTTTCATAATATGGTATTGGTCTAACAATGACTGCAGATCTGGAAGGGCATGTCAGCCATTTAGTTAAAAAACAATTTCCTTATCTGTTTTACCTGAAATCTGAAATTCTAGCTTTACTGAATAAAGTAATTGACTTAATAACATTTCATAAAGTACAAAAATAACAAACAATAAAGTAAATAAAATATTTATATTAGCACATATAAATAAGCACGTGTTAATACAAAGTTACACTGCTGTAAAACAATATAATAGGATAGTTTATAAATCACGGCAATTATAAATAATATCGGTATATAATAATATATCTTGTTGAGATTAAAAAAATGACAAAAACCGTATAAGTGTTTGATGCAAATTGTAGCACAGTTGGTGAATACCAAGGAAAAAATTTAATGTGACTGTGACCTAACATTAGGATGCACATCAATGGCTAAGATATGGGAAGAAAATACCAATGCTCAATAAATATGAAACCGTTTGCGATCTCACGAAAAAATTCTATTAGTAAATGGGAAATAGATGATCTGATTAATTATGAGAAAAGTAGAATAATTTTAATTTGTTTGCTTAAGAAAAAAGTTAAAGGCCAGGAAATCAAAGTAATGATGGTATGTGACACAACAGACCAGAATTAAAAACTATGAGAAGAACAATTGACATCACTATAAATTCTATCATCGCAGTAACTGTAGAAACACCAGAGAAAACAATTATAAACAGTATTAAAAAATGGTTAAGGAAAACATGAAAACCAAAAACCAATGGGTTTTAATTGGTTCAAGACTAATAATAAATTTAGTATGATAAATAGAACTTAAAAAAAACTGAGCATTGTTCTTTCGTGAACAATATTCTTGAAACGGCTTATTATTAAAAAGGTAAAATGTTTTCTGATATATTCAGAGGATGCTACAGCTTTATAACCAATAAACTAACTATGAACTAAAGAGGATTAAGAATAAGTAATAAATTTGTATAAAGTCTTAAGTTTATCCACAAGCTAAAAATAATACAAGTAGAAAAAAGAATTTAAAATTTTATCTTAGTCAAAAAATGTTATTATGATAAATCATTTTAGTTTAAATCTCTATTGAAAAAACAGTCTGTCTTTAATTTAGAAAGGTTGCAATGAGAATTCGTGAGATTGAGACAAAATTATTGAAAAAAATGTACCAAGAGATCGCAAACCACCAGCTAAAAACATCTATTAACCACTCTCTTATACATAGAGGTGACTACTAGCTTCACCACACCAAATATAAATTGAAAGAAAAAACTACATAGAAAAATGCTAACTAAAATGTAAAATTAATAATGCTTTCAAAAAATTATTTAACCAGTTGTATAGCAATCCTAAAATTCTAAATAAAGATTAACAAAACGTCTCCTTCCTTTGAAAAGGAAACTCTTAATAATTAATGAGAAGCACGTAGTTTCCAAGGAAAATTTTACATTTGTAGAATAACCGATTTTTTTCCACATACCAATAAACAAAATAAATAACTTAAACATAAACACGATCAGTATCCAGAACTCCACCAGTCGACTCCCGAGCCCCAGGGAGACCGGGAAAAGATCAGTAAGAGCCGTGGAACGCAAAACGTCTCACGCCGTAAAGGCCGAGCCCGGAAGACACAGAAAGCTTCAATTGACCAGGCAGAACATGAGAACCGAGAGCTCCCGGAGCCCCCCGAGAAATTTATGGGATCATGGAGCCGGAGAAAGCCTGAGAGAATCGGAAGGCGAAAGATAATTAAATAGAGGAACCTGGAAGCCGGTAATAAATAAAAAGTCGAAGAAGTAGAAATAATATCCAAGGCTTACTCACGGCTCCGCAATACAAAAAATTAAGTAAATTATTAATCTTTAAACTTAAAGTGTGATCAAATATAGGAAAATATACTTAGTGCGATGGACCGATATAATAAAATATAATATATATATATATAAATAATAGATAATATATCAATATATAAAAATAAAATATAGATATATACTATAATAATAAAATATAATAATATAAAAATAATATAATAATAAATATATTAAGATAAAGATAATAATATACAGCTAGGAAAAGTAAATAGAATATATATATAGTAATATAATATAATAAAATATATATATATATATAATATATTCTTATATATTATAATAATATGTAAATATAAATATATAATAATATAATAATAAGTAAATATATATATATAGATATATATATAAAAATAATATAGTATAAAATATATAATAAGAGTAAAACATATTAAATAATGTTTAATAATATATATGATTAAATAATAAATGAACTTATATATCAATAAATGAGTGAGAATCACGCGTCCAGTTTAACTATAATATTTAACCAAATAAATTCCTACTATATATTTCTATGCTCCTTTAATTATAGTAAAATAGATACAAGAATGTAAACCATTAAAAGTATTACTACTTACTAATATAAATAAACCTTAAATAATATATAAGTATATACTTATATATAAATATATTAATAATATAGTAAAATATTGATATATTTAATATATAAATAATTATAATATATATAGGAGAAATAATATAATCTGTAATCTCTTTTTTTATCTAATACATAAATTTCATTCCTACTATTCAATAATCAAAAAGGTTCGGTACTATTTCTTTAAGTTTAACATTAATTAAGTTTAATAATATGTTAAGAATAAAATATGTGTCAACTTAAACCAAAATCGAACACACCTCATGTATTTGTTTTCATATAGCTCAAACTTGATGACTTTAATACTTTTGCTCTTTTGTACCTAAAGATGAGGTTCTAAAATTCTATGTTAAGGAAAACAGTTCCATATCAGGAAGTCGGTTATTACACCTGATGGCTACTACCCACATACCTAAGGTAATAGTTATCACACCAGAAGGTTACTACCCACATAGCTAAGGTAAGGAATCCTACATGTTTTCGGTGAAGATATGTGCAGTAATCGCAAATTATGCACACATTGGATGGCCATTATAACCTCGAAAAAGCGTACCATTTAAGCAAATCATATCGTCTAAACTCCATGAAAAGAAGGGAAAAAATATGGTTAACTGGAAAAAAAGTTGTATTTTTGTCGACAACTCTTTGCTTTAAGGAATCTTATACTCAGAACTTAATGTATACTTAATCAATTCTAAACTAGAAGGGTATCTTTGTGACTAGACTTAAAATGAATGAACCCCGCTAACACTGAACAGAGAAATTCTGGCCAGAAGTCAGATAGAAATTCAAGCAGTTTTAAGCTTCCTAGCTTTAGCATTCCTTTTAACTCAGGGAATGAAGATTAAAGTACTGTCAAATTTGGCCAGATAATTGAAAAGTTGTGAGAGAAGATGGAGAAATGGAATGGCTTTGACTGTTACCCATTTTTCACCAATATCTGAAACTAGTAAAAGACATTCAATCTAAATATCTTCTAAAGAAAAAATAAAAAAAGAAGGTAAGACTTCAACATAAATCATTAATAGATGAGAATAAAATGAAAAATCGACCGGAAAAATCAAAGCTTATCAGTTAAAGAGAAGCAATCAATTGCCATCAACTTATAAAATTTAATCAAAAGATGCCGCTAAATGTCGAAGGGCAACACACATTACAGTCATTCAATGCACTCCATATTCAAGTGAACAAGTTACCAGGCTTATTTTCTTGCTTTAAAATAATAAAATCGGATCTAAAGGAAAACATCGTCTAAAAATTTTATAGGTTTATCATGGTTTAATATTTAATTTTAAAAGAACACGACACAATTCGTAAATTAATAGAATATAAATAATAATGGTCGGGCTGTTGTTCAAAGAAATTATCATTAAAATAATAGAAGAAAGTGATATCATATATTTATATATATAATATATATTATATAGTATATAATATAATATATATATATATATATATATATGATAATATATATTATATAATATATATATATATATATATATTATATATATATATATATATATATATATGATATATATATATATATATATATATATATAAATATATATAATATATATATAAAATCTGTTTTGAGAATAATAAATTATATATTATTGCGAGCTCATAGTTCAACGAAGGAATTATTTTTATGTTTTAAGATAAATCAAAATATGATTTTTTTCTTTTAGGAAAAAAAAATAAATAAGAATTATTATTACTTAACTTGTACAAGCAGTCATCGCTTCAAAGATTGAATTATATAATAAATTTAGAAATAAGTGAATGATTCCTTTCCTGTATTTCTTAAAATTCCTTATTTTCTATAAAATATTTTCTAAGTTAATTCTAAGGCTAATAAAGATGTCATTAACAAACATTTTAAATTTCATCATACCTTCAAAATTGTATCCAAGGAATTAAGGAATTTCATGACTGCTAAATGGAGAAAGAATATAACTAGGGGTCGGGCCGGAGCCGAGTCGGAGCCGAACCAATTTTAAAATGCCGGAGCCGGAGTCGGAGCCGGTTAATTTTAATAAAACTGCATGGATTGCCCTGGAGCCCTGAATCCGCTACTCCGGTAAATTTCCTAAATTAATGCTGAGTGTAGGCCCGAAAGATCCCGCCAAGTACGAGCGAAGAGGACGTATTCCCAAAATGCTGGCATGCTTATGTCCGCGTAGCCGAAGCTATACGTCGGACATGCACCCCTCGGCGAAAAAAAATTTGACCCGGCTCACCCTACTCCCCGCTATTTCTCACCTATAAAAATCATTTCCGTCAACACCTGTAAGGTCCCCCTATGTTCTATCTGAAAGACAATAAATAATCTCTTCAACAAGATCTTACACGTTATCTGTGAAATTTAATAAGAAACCCGAGGATAGCTCATTCCTGGTAAAGGGTCATTGACAACGGTTAAATGTTTTGACTCAATATTTGTGCGTCTCAAGTCCTCTGTCTTGATGTCCTATACTGCTGCTTAGCAAGTCTCAAACTATTTTCTCTTTTCCGTCCCTCCACTTCTCCCCACCGACCCGCCCTACTTTGATCTGTGAGCGTCGCTCTTTGTTTTGAAATCTTGCTTCTAACCCATTCTATATTCCTCCAGCTCTTAGCTCATATACAATTAACTTGCCCTCTTATCTCCCCACCAACGTACCAACCATTATTATATTTCCCTTCTATGCAGCTACACCAACTATTATCTTCATTACTTTTAAATTCTTATATCTACCTTCCATCATGATTTCTCCAACCTTTACATCTAATCCCAAACACTTAAAGACCAATAATGAGATTCTCAACAAATCATAAATCTTCTCGTTTAAAGAGCAATCCAGAAACTTGTTATACAAGAAAGTTATTACACTTATCTCCATCCATCTGCAATTTAAACGTACATGATCACTAAATCCCTCCCTGTGTAGCCCCGACATCACTACTATGCTTGTGATCTCTCTCCTTTCATCACAGGATATTCCGAAGAACGTAACCATTCATACTTGCCTCCAAACATCTACAGCAAACACCTAACTTCATTCAACTCCCCATCCTCTCCCTACAACTAATAATTAAGCCCTAGAAAGTCTTCTCTTTATTAACAGAGACGATTCACGCGCAAGAACACCACCTTCAAACTAATTTTTGCTCCCCGTCTTGTTCTTGTACATCTATACCAAATACATAATTAATATAAGACTTCCCTATTATACCTCTCAACCAAATTATGGACTTCTATCAAACGAATCCTTAATTGTTGTTTTTTGCTCCAGGAGCCCAACCCTAATCGTATAAACGGACCTTATTTTTGTTGAATCAAAGCTTAAATAATGAAACTTTATCATATATGACCTGTGACTATGAATTCAAAATCACCCGCAATTTTTATTTGGAATCAGAATGGGGAACTGCTTTCTCTCTCTATAACCCTGCGGATATTAATAAAGAACATTAACCCATTATCAGGATATTAGATGAAAAACCATAAATAACGAAATGACAAGACACAACCTTTGGGTTTTAAAACAGTTGATCCTACCCCAGCTCTCGTTATAACTTGTTTCAATACCCAACACCTAATCTAACTTATTCCAATTTGAGAGTTGAGGAACTCGTAAACAATTTTCCGATAATTTCACCTTATTTTTCAGGGTGAATTCTTTGTTCTTTTTTTTTTTTTTTTTTTTTTGTCTTTTTTTTTTCATCAACCAACTAGGACTAAAAATAAATAAATTACTCGTGTCGAAGAATAACGCCTAAGCCCCATGCCGATAGTCACACCACTTTCCACACAGCTCGTTAATCTATTCTATTTTAGTTCTTTCTGAATTGGATAAAATCATAATTGTAGTATTTAAAGTAATTGCCCCACTGCAGCATCAGAAGGGAACGTAAAAATGGATATTTTGCGGTTCGTCATTCCCGGGCTGAGAGTGAATAGTTATGAGCTTTCTCTTGGTTGTTTTAGGACAATAGCTTAAAAAAATTTAAAAAAAAGAAACTCAATTTACTTGAAAAGCCCTTGCCAAGGATTTGTATTCGCAAGCATATATCCAATAGAATGGAATCACCCCATATGTATAGCATACTTATTACAAGGGTGAGCGACTACTTTATAAAGACCAAGCAACTGGGGTGACGTGAAGAAATTCTGAAGGCTCCTAAGATCACCCGACCTCCTAGAAGCTTGTTTAGAAAGAGAAGTAATGTTACGTTCCAAGAAAATTAAGAAACACCAAGAATATTAAGGACAGACGAAGGTTTGAATTGTGTGTTTTCGAAGAAGATGTTATAGCTGTGTGGAAGATAATGTCGAGTAGTAAGATGAAGGAATTGAGTTTTTGAGGCAATGAAAACAACCATTTTCTTAATGTCCCAATTAGAAATTCGAGAAAGGTCAGAGGTTAGTTGTTCCAAGGCCGCATCCCTATCTTGAGCCACTTTCGATTTGGTTGGACATTTTTCAAAATGAAATGAGAAATGAAGGGTGGAGTCGTCGGCATAGGAGTGGAGAGGTGAAGAAGTAATAGAAAGGTCATTAATGAAAAACAGAAAAACCCTGAGGAACACCACCATTTATAGATTTAAAGGATGAACGGTGGCCATCTACAACTGCTGCTATAGATCGGCCGGAGAAGAAATCAGAGAGAATGTCACAGAGGGAAGGATAGATACCGAAGGAGGGAGAGTATAGAAATCATAACTTTGTCCCAGACTCTATCGAAATCTTTCGACATATCTAGGAAAGCAGAAAAAGATTCAGCGAAATGCCGAAGGGTTGAAGACTAAGAATCTGAGAGAAGGGAAAGAGGATCGTCAGGAGAACGTTTCTTATTAAAGCTATACTGGCGATCAGAGATAAGATTTGAAGAATTGAGATGTTTCCAAATCTTCCTCTTAAGGATAGATTCGAAAACTTAGAAAGAAAGGAGGTTAAAGCGATAGGACGATATTTTGAGGATTGAGAGTGGTCCCTTTTTTGGCTCAGGATAAGTGAATGCAAGTTTCCAGCAGGATGTAAAGATTGAAGTAGATAGACAGAGACGATATAGTTTACCAAGGCAGAGTGCAATCTCAGAAGCACAAGTTTTGAGAACCACAGGAGTAATACCATCAAGACCATACATTTCTTAGTGTTAAGTTCAGAGAAAGCGGAAATAATGTCCTTAATTAAAGGAAATTATAGTGTTAGAAATAAATGAGTTGAATTGCAGAGGGGTGGAAAAGGAGAAATAGCATCGGATTCTTTCTAAGGTGGAATTAGAGGCAAAAGTTTAAGCGAAGAGTTCAGCTTTAGCGGAAGGTAAAACGGCAATTGTGCTAAGGAGCAAAGTTAAAGTTAACATTTTTTGCAAAATGCCAAAAATGACATAAGAAAGAGGAACCAAAAAGATTATTGCATTTTCTACAGAGAAAAGACTTTTTAGTGTCACGGAGAATAAATTTTTTACAATTTAGAGATGAAATTTAAGCTACGTTAGTTTCTGGAGTTTGATTACGAAGGTAAATCCTGAAGGAAGCGTCCCTTCGTCGAATATCACGAGAACAAGCAGAGTTAAATCAAGATTTTTCTTGGTTTAGTTTAAGGAAAATAATGTGGAATGTACACCTCCATGTCAGGGGGGATCATCTCGGTAATACGTTCAGTACAATCCGAGGGACTCTTTCCATGGAATCAGTAGTCATTCCATTTGGAAATCAAAGAAGTATCATCTCAAATCCAACCAGCTAGCATCATAGAAGCCAGAAACGTTTCCTCGCCGTACGCGGGGGTCTTTCCTGCAGAAGACTTGAAGAGATAGAACAGGATACAGAGATAAGAAGGTGATCGACGGAACCCAGATGAGGAAAGAGTTTATCAGAATAAGGAGAAAGATTAGGGGTTAGGAAAAGGTCTAGAATGTTGGGTTCATCTCCAAAACGAGCAGTGATACGAGTTTGGAGCTGCAACAACTGGTCGAGGTCATTCTGAATAGAAAAGTGGTAGGGAAGTTTATCAGCAGTATCTTGAGAATTAGAGAAAAGCTATTCACTTTAGCGAACGTTTAAATCACTGAGAATGATGATTTCATAGAAAGGAGAGGAAGAGAGAATGTGTTCTAATATGGAGTTTAAGTAGTCGAAAAATTTAGGAGAGTCAGTTGAGTTAGACAGATATACAGAACAGATGAATTAAGTAGTAGACTGACAGGATAACTTGACCCGTAAGGCAAACAATTCAGAAGATTCCAAATCAGAAACACGAGGACAAACAATATCATTGCGCACTTATGCACAACAACCTCCTTCTGCTGAAAATTGAGGTTAGAGACAGTAAGAGTCAACCGAGTTGGTTTTGGTATCAGAAGAGATGAGGTTTAGAGATGAAAGGTCTGGAGGAGGGGTCGTTGTCCAATATGTTGATTTTAAGA
>JABUQX010037270.1:25000-40000 GCA_015478945.1 Trachelipus rathkii | reverse complement strand
CTAGGAAGACGAAACATTCTAGGTGTCGAGTGGAGAAAATGGACTTTTAAGGAACATGTTACATCCGATTTGAAATGGTTTTAATTCCAGAAGTATGTTACAACTGAGTGTAGATATCATCTCTTTTGTTGAATACAGAATCTATGTAAATTGTAATAACTCCTTTAAGGCTTCTCCAAGCTTCCTTATCTTTCCCTGCAAAACTCGGTCCAAACGCAGGATCCTTTAACAAGTTGTCAAATTTGTTGCCCAACAAAAATAACCTTCTAAACATTTGCATTCCATCCAACCTAGGAAATATTCTCGTTAGACTTAAGGCCTCTCTTCTGGTTCGCTGCCCTCTGACAAACCTTTTCATTAGACCCAGCTTTAAATATGAAAGGGGGGGAAGAAGAATATCTTTTGGGTCCCCAGCGAGACGACTCGCAACATTTTTCTGCTACGAGTCAAGGATTTCTTGCAAGGCCAGTCTGCTTGAACTGTAATGTGCTTTCTATCCCTACTGTCCCACATACATAAAAAGGCAGCAGTACTTAGTGTGCCCCTGTTTGCAACCCTAAAGAGACATCGTGACTTTGGAGATCGCCACTAATTATCACCTCGTGTCACCGTTCATTTGGAATTGATTCGAGGAAGGGGCTGTCATGTTTGCATAAGCCTCCTTCATGTAATGCATGACAGGGCAAGGATAGAAGGGAGCGGTCACGTTTGTTATATATTCAGCTTTCCAAACTAAGCTTGGAAGGAGTCTTATGAAAGCCTCAGTCAGTTTGGATCATCGGTTTAAATTCAAGACACTTCGATAGAGCCATTAACGTCGCCAGCAAACAACCAGATTGTTTTTTCTAAAAGTAAAGATCTCTCTGACGTTCTCTGTACTGGTGGACACCACCTGACATCATGTTGGAGACGAAGATTCGACTTTCTCCGATAGAGATACTCAATCTGAGTTTGACTCAGTCGGTTGCGGTGTATCCATCGTTTGGCCTCAAAATCTGGTTTCATGGGATGTGGAAGGCTTGTTGGGTTCTTCTTCTTCCACAATGTCTTCATTTTCTACTTCAAGCTCATAATTTGAGGTGGAGTAGGAACTGATAGACTATCTGAATGTGGAATAGGTCGATTAGCAGATGGAAGATTCGGTTATTCAACTTTCTCTTTTCTTCCTTGACAATCCTGCCTTTATAGGTGGGGAGTCAAGTAGAAGTAACAGTCATCTGTATGGTTTGTAGGCTCCCGCCAAACCATGGGCACAGTAAAAGCTATACAACGTTTTTCATTTTTCAACCATTCTCGTAGTATAACTGAACAAGAGTTGCAACATATATGTGGAGTCCGTGGTCCATGACTTATCTGGTCACATACCTTTTTCCATATCAAATAATGCTGATAGGTGTCCTTCACAAGAGGCGTCAGATTTCGTTCGGTGGCGAAAATGTTATTCAGAAGGAAATCATGCTAACAAAAAAAATTATTCACCTAAATTATACGCATTTTGATATACAAATTTCTCCACTTCAAAAGCACTCTAAAACCATAAATTCTGAAAAAAATAAAAACATAAACAAATGAAACTCACAGTCAACATTAAACAGTTTTATGTTTATAAACCTAAAACATCTAGGGAACGTTCTTGTTAATGTCACGCTAAGAGGATGTGACACACTCCCAAAAACAAATTTCTCCCTACTACAAATGTAGACTAAAAAATTACATGTCACTCTATATCCAAAGCAAGGCTACTCAATTTTTTATGGTGTTTTTTTTGATTCAGCAGGTGGAAATAACATAAGAATACGTAATTTTGAGCACCGGAAACAATTTCACTTGTTGGGATCAATAATAATAATATAATAATAATAATAATAATATAATCAATCATAATAATAATAAATAATAATAATAATAATAATATATAATAATAATAATAATATATAATCAATAAAGAATAATAATAATCAAATCAAAAAATCCAAAATCAAAAATACTTTATTCTCACTATATAAAATAGTATAGTCTTACATAATAATCATTAATCACATAGGAATATATTATAGATGACGAAAAGGGCTACTAGGGGGACGTTTTCGTCCATTAAGCCCAAATAGTAATAATTTCAATTTCAATTTTTCAATTTTAAAACTTTACTTTCAGATAAGAAATTTACATTGTTTACATAGTACAATATTTTTCAACTACATTATAGCAATTAATTATAATACAAAATAATTTCCCTAGTATCTGAAAGGGGCCTAACTAAATTGCCAACACCAGTGTATCGTGTCCTATGAGACCCGATATAATTAATAACACTAAGTATAAAAAGATAATAAACATAAACAATAATAATAATCATCAATAATAATAGCATAATAATAATCAATAATAATATAATAATAATAATAATAATAATAATATAAATAATAATAATAATAATAATATAACATAATAATAATAAATAATACAATTAATAATAATCATAGTAATAATTATAATAATAATAATCAAAATAATATATAATAATAATAAAAAAAAAAAATAATAATAATACATAATAATAATAATAATAATAATAATATAATAATAATAATAATAATAATAAATAATAATAAATAATAATATACATTTACTGCAACCAGAACTATATACATTTATACTCTTGGTGCCTATTAATAAAAACAGCAAAATAAATCATTATGTATAATAATAATAAGAACAGTAATAATAATAATAAAATATAATAATATATAATAATAATAACTAATCCAATAGATAATATAATAATAATAATAATAATAATAATAATAATAATAATAATAATATTAAAAAAATAATAATATATAAATAATTATAATGTAATAATAATAATAGCAGAACTAATAATAATATATAATAATAATAGATAATAATTAATAATAATAATAATAACATAATGAATATATAATAATAATAATAACTAATAAATATAATAATAATAATAATAATATAAAAATAATATAAATAAAAAAAATAATGATAAAAATAATCCAAATGGTAATAATAACATGAACAAGTATTTGAGAAGCAGACATATCTTTTAATAAAAAATCAAAAAAATATTAACAAATGGTTTCTCATAATTAGAGTAAAAACAATTCATGATAAAATTACAAAAAGAAAAATATTAATAAAAAACGTATTCCTAAACTGACTAATACCATAATAATCCATCATAATAATAATAATAATATATAATATAATAAAATATACTATAGATAATAAATAATAAATAATAATAATATAATAATCATAAAAAAGTAATAGTAATAAAATAATAATATATAATAATAATAATAAAATAATCAATAATAATTAATAATAATAATAATATAATAATAATAATAATAATAAATAATAATAAAAATCATGAATAATAATAAAATAGTAAATATTATTAGTACTTATTTCATGGCGCTGTTTTCAGTTTTACTTGTCAATGGCAATGATAGTATAGTTATTTAGTCTTATTTATATAAGCTTTTATGAGTTTACTTGTAAAATAATAGAGAATTTTCATTTTTTAATTCTCGAGGTAAATCGCTATAGACTTTAGGGCACATTTATAACTAACTGCTTGTCTAGCCTTTTCTAACCTATAGAAAGGAGGATTTATCGTGAGCACTATTCTTATCTTAGATTTATATCTCTTTGAATTCTGTTATTATGAACGTTTAGATATTAAGCTGTGCATGGCTCAATTGTGTAGTAAATCTTGTGCTGTTTCCCGTCATGACATTGTTGATAGGTTGCCAAAGTCCTGGTTTTAAGTTTTTTATAAATAAAGGTGCTGTATGCTCATAGAAGTTTTTTAGTGGGGCTTAACAGTCGGAGAAGGCGTTTTTTGCGCATCAAAAACCGAATTAATACTGTTTGTGCTAGCTATGCCATCAGACTGGAAAGACAATATAATAGATGTGGGTGTATTTGTGCATAGTATATCTTCTTCAATATATATATAAAGGAATGAATTTTTTAAATTTGACTAGTATATACATATATTCCGCTAGTTTGCTCAACTAGCTGGTTGACATGTTCTTTGAATGTCATTTTTTCATCTTACGTTACCCCAAGTTATTTTAGCATTTGTGACTTTTCAAGTCAACTCCTTTAATTTTTATGTTGAAATTATCAGCTATAGTTTTGTTGCCTAATAAGAATTTATGACGTTTTTGCAAGTTTATGAAAGTTTATTAGAATCTATCCATGTTTTGATCTTATTTAAGACGTCTGCTGCTTTTAGTGATATTGTAGCCGGATTTTTATCCTTTATTATATAATTGGAAATATCATAGCAAATGAAACCATGAAAGAGTCGTGTGAATTTAAATACATCATTTGTATACAATGTAAATAATAATGGGCGCCAAGAATAGATCCTTTGGGCAGACGCCGCAAGATGCTCTAAAGTGTTCAGCAGCATGTTTCACCTATTTTTCACTACTGAAGATTTCCACTTAGATATGTTTTAAACCATTGTAGTGTGTTTTCCCTTTATTCCCATCTTATTCATTTTGTTAAGTAGTATATCATTTAGATCTATTGTACTCAAAAGCTTTTTGTAAGATCAATAATATAAGCTTGAAGTCTAATATCTGTTCTTATTTTCATATATTTTTTCAGTCCAAACAAAATCAAGGTCTTCAGTTGTTTGAATTTGGGTTCTTTCCTAAAACCAATTGCAAGTCGTTGATAATATTAATTCGTAATTAAGAACATTATTATTATTATTTTTAATTCTAGTTTTTCGAGTATTTTGTTATAATGGTATGCGTAATTGAAATCGGTCTATAGTTTGTAAATCTTAGATTGTTATCAACCTTTTTTATATGTTATCAACGTTCACAATCCTCTTCGATTCTTGCGAAAATTCCCTTGTTAATTGTAGATGTTAAAGAGATCTTTTAGGGACGGGCAAATATGTCAGCTATGATTTTGTAAATCGTGGTTGGGAATGGTATGAGATCACATTTCCTTATTTTGTGGGTAGTTTCAGTAATGGAATCGCTTTGGACTTCTGAGAAGCCGTAAACATTTTAAATGAAAAGAGAGAATCGGGAGTCTCCCAATGGGCATTTCAAATGAAGGTCATGCTAAGCGTGCAAAATGCTTTGAATACATTTAGTTTGCATTATTTACGGAAGTTAATTGGTTAAGTTCATCGCATTTTCTTTTTTGTTGTGTTTAATATTTTTCTCTCCATTTTTATTTATTTCATCTTATTTTGGCTTTTTTTTTAATTACTTTTGTTGACTAGATCATTAATATAATCCAAGTTGCAATTTGCGGTCTTGCCATATACATTTTGTAAAAGTTTACTATTGTATTTTCTTTTTTGCTTTCATTCAAAAACAATTTTCAATTGTTTATCATACTTATTATATAATTGAAATGGTATGAATACCTACTTTATAAATCTTCCTGTAGAGTTTATGTTTTTGACTGATTGAGTTTAGCTATACCTGATGTTATTCATGGATTTTTAATTCTCTTTGGCCATAATGCTTTGGTTTTTAAGGGAAAGAAATCATTATAACACGTATTTAAGGAGTTTATAAAGCAGGTAAATTTTGAATGGATGTCAATCTGGTCATTCTGTATGTATGAAAAGTCAACCTCATTTAACTTACTTATAAAAGTACGTCTGCAATTTTCATCGTCCTGCCTATAATTTATGGTAGTAAGTGTTCGTGTTTTATTAATAAAAAATTTTACAATACAGGGGTAATGATCCGTCATATCTGTTTTTATTACAAAAGATTTGATATCAGCTTCTAGGTTACTCCAAACATGATCAATTAGCGTTGGGTTTCTGTCGTCATTGTTATTAGGGCGGGTAGGCACCGTTATGTAGTTGATCAGGCCGTTTGACATCATTATATTTGATAGCGCGTTGCTGCCTAGCGAAGGGCTATTATTACCTACATCAATGTTGAAGTCACCAGCAATTACTACCTTCGTGTTATGCAAGTATGTTTGGATTGTATATTCAAGTGAGTTAATGAATTCAATTCTCGACGCATTAGGGGGTCGGTATAATCCCACTATCACTACATTGAAGGATTTGTTTTCAATTCGAACTGCCAGGATTTCAATAGTTTCGTTAATTTCAGAAAATATTATTTTTGGGTTATCACATATATCATTTTTTATGAAAATAGAGACTCCCCCCCTCTCTTGTTTTTTGGTCTAACAATATGAAATCCATTATATCCTTTTAACAAATGCACTTCTTTATTGTGTTCATTAAGGAAAGTCTCGCTCAACACCACGCAATCAAGATTAATATTTTGATAATCCAGATAATTTAGGAAATCATCATAATGTTTTTGGAGGCTTCTTACATTAAAATGTAATAATGCGAAATTACTTAGTTCGTCTGTGTTATTATTAGCTTTTCTTATCACATCTGGGGAGGTGTATTCAGTATTGTGTGTGGAATTGCTAGAAAGAAGTTCGTCCCAACTTCCTTATTTGGATTCATATAAATATAATAATAATAATAATAATAATATAATAATATATAATAATAATGATAATATAATCAATACTATCCCAAAACGATTAGTAATTTCAAAATGATCATAAAATAATAATAATAATAATAATAATAATAATAATAATAATAAATTAATAAAATAATAATATAATATATAAATAATAATAAAATAATAATAATAATATACCTAATAATAATAAAATAATAATAATACATATAATAATAATAATAAAATAACTGAATAATAATAATAATAATAATAAAATAATTAAAATAATATTACTAATAATAATATAATAAATAAATAAATAAATAATTAATAATAATAATACTAAATAAATAAAAAATAATAATAATAATAATAATAATATTAATAATAATAATAATAATATATAAACTAACACATTATTAAATGATGATAAACCTTTACGCGTTATATCATTATTTATTAATACAGTAATAATCATAATAATAATAATAATATAAAAATAAAATAATAATATAATAAATATAAAAATAATAATAAAATAATATAATAATAATAATAATAAATAAATATAAGTAATGAAATAATAATATAATAATAGTAATAATAATAATACTAATAATAAAATAATATGAAATAATAATAATAATAAGCATATAATATAATAATGAATATCATAATATAAAATTATTACATAATACAAACAACATGCTACAAACTACTATAATAATAATCAATACTAATAACTATATAATAATATTAATAAAGGATAATAATAATAATAAATAATATAATAATAATATAATATAAAATAATAATAATAATATAATAATAATAAAATATACTAATAATATAATAATAACTATAATTAATAATAATAACTTATAATAATAATATAAATAATAATAATATAGTATAATAATAATAATAATAATAATAATAATAATATGAATAATCAAATAATAATAATATAATCTAATTATATTTAGTAATAATAATATAATAATATAATAATAAGTAATAATAATAATCAATAATAATAATAATATAATATAAGTATAAAGATAATAATAATAATAATAATGCCTTAATATCTAAATTGTATTTATATTGTTCTAAATATAACGGTGTGGGGCATAATATATATTATACTTATATATATAATCACATATATATATATATACTTATATATAGTATGATATATTATTATATATATATATATATATATATATATAATACTATAATATATATAATATAATATATTGATAGTCAACACGACACAACATTATATTAAATAATAATACTATATATATATATATATTTATATATATATATAATTATATAATATATTATATATATATTATATATATTATATATAGGATATATACTATAATACTATAACTTATATATAATATGGGCCTGATATTTATAAGTACTTCTATATATATATACTAATATATAAGTTTAATATATATAGCTATATATATAATATATATATATATACTATATTATATATATATTAGTATATTATATATTATATATGCTATATATTTACATATCATATATATATATAGTATATATTATAATATATATATCATATATATATTATAAATATAATTATATATCATATATTAACAGTATATATATATATATATAATATAATAATGTAAATATTAGTATAATATATAATACATACTTAGTACTATCATAATTATATATATATATCATATATATATATATAAATATAGTGCATATAATAATATAATATAAATATAGAGTATATATATATATATATAAATTATAGGTAATATATACTATATATTATTATTATACTATATATATATATATTTATGATATAATATATACTATATATATAATATATATATATATATATATATATATATATATATATATATATATATCATATAATAATTATATTTAGAATATATATATAATTATTATTATATAATAATATATATAATATATATATATATATAGTATATTAAATATAATATATGAGTATATATATAAAAAAAATAAATTTAATAAAAATTCATATATAATATATATTATATATATATATTATATATATATATATATATATCAAAGGGTTATTAGAAGACATGAAATTGTGTGGAACGACTGGAGTTCTCCTCATTTTAGCTTTATTATGTGAAGGTTAGTAAGTATATTTGCTTGCTTGTTTTTCAACAGTGAATTTTTCATTATATTTGCTTTTGATAATTAACTAGATGAAAAAAAATAATAAAATTTCCGAAGTGCAATTAATGCCTGGAAAGTATACTTTTATGATTATTATTATTATTATTATTATTATTATTATTATTAATTATTATTGATTATTAATATTATTTTTGATGTATTATTATTATTATTATTATATTATTATTATTATTATTATTATTATTATTATTATTGTAGAATATTCAGGATCTTTCAAAGCTTATATTTGTAATATTGGGGACTTTGTTAATGTCAGCAATTTATTCGTACTTAACGGAGGGGTTATGTTCTGGAGCGTTTGCGCTACTGCTTTATTGACTTTACTGCCCTAGGGTCAATAAAGTACATATTTTTAATAAGAATTAAAATTTTTTTAGAAAAAGCATAAAATGTTTTAAAATAATTTTTAAAATATCATTTAAAACATATTTTAAAAAATAAATAAAAACAAAAGTAAAACGAAATATAGATGTAAATTACAAATTTAAAAAAAATAAAAAACTTTAAACAAAATGAAAATAAAAACTTTAAGCATAATATAAATATTTCATCATTCAGAAGTATATTAGTTTACGACTGCCTAAAGAAAATGAGATTTGATGCTGATATAGTAATTATTTTATGTAATTATTTGTTATTAGGTGAAATAATTTCATTTTTAAGGGTAAAACCCTTTTTAGAGTTTCGGTCCCATATCGTGTGAGTGTCTTACAATTTCAGACTCGTCAGGAAATCATTCTTAGCTATTTCATTCAGTACATATGGTTTAATGTAACATACATTAGACAAGTTAAATGCATGTTTTTCTTCATGGGCCGCACTCCAAAGGGGTGTTAAGACTCCACGCAGTAACTTGAAACTATCAAATTCGGAATATATGGGGTTAGAAGTATGTAAAATTATATAAATATTGGTATATTAAACGAATGTATGCTTACTCAGCACCCAACGGCAGCTACTCCGGATCCTGAACCTGTACAGTGCTCCGTATCATGCGCCTTCTCCACATCTGACTTGTTCATATTCCTTCTTTACACTTTCTCCGTATTCTTCTCTTATACATTCCCTATATATCTCCTTTATTTCTTCTCATTTTTTTTGTCAGGGATCCCCCATTAGGGGGTCTCAGACATTCTTGAGGATGATGCAACCCTCCATAACAAGACCAAAGGGATTATAAACATAGGTAAAGATACTTCACTTGGACTATTATATGCGTATTTCAAGATGCGGCTTCAACGCCGGATTCGGATTCGGTGCAGGGATTCGCATCATGAACCGTTTCTGGCTTCGGTTCCTTCTATGACGTCAATTCCTCAGCTGATGCATGTCGGCAGCTTATTTTTTCACATAACTACTTCCACTTCGAAGTTTAGGAGGTTCAGGTCAGCCCTCACCTTGCAAGAGCGTAGCAACTTGAAACCTCAGCTCCGAGAAGCTGACACCATCAGCTAAGGGTGTAACAAGTTTGAGGGGGATACGATATCTCTTCCCCCCTTATATAGGATGGGGTCGTATATATATATATATATATATATATATATATATATATATATATATATATATATATATATATATATATATATATATATATATATATATATATATACACTTTGTTCTTCTTTATACTATATATATATATATATATATATATATATATATATATATATAACTATATATGTATATATATATATATATATATATATATATATATATATATGCAAAGAAATATATATATATATATATATATATATATATATATATATATACAAATATACTTACTGTTTAATATCTTTTGATACATATATATATATATATATATATATATATATGCTCTTTCATACCTGCCACATACTGCTGCTGCTATATATATATATATATATATATATATATATATATGATTCCACACAGAAGCCGGTCCGAATCATTCGTGGAATCCGAATCCTATATCAGCTATGTACTCTGTTCTTTATTTCTTCCTTTTTCTTTTGGTGGGTTCTCAGATATCCTTGGGGACTCCGAAACCAATAAAATCAAGATATATGGGCTCATAAACATAGGGAAAGACATCTAACTGGTTCTATTACACGTTTGTATACAAATTTCAACTCTGGCTCCGACAAAAGCCTCCGGTGCTGTGCACCGCAATATGTGTCTTCTCCATCTCTGCCTTTTTCTTATTCCTCCTTCTTCATTCTCTCTCCTGCTTTCTCTCTCTTTCATTCCCTGTCTCTCCTTATTTCTTCATTTTTTTCGAACAGAACCCCACCTCGATTACTCATACAATCTTAAGGGCTCTGAAACCCTCAAAATCAAGTTCTATGAATTTTTAAGTGTGACTTTCAAGTTTCAAGCACATATCCAGTAATTTAAAAATCCTCGAATTCAAATCCATGAAAATAAAAGATTCTCTCATCTTTGGTATATACTGTATGTGTTGGAAATATTTTTTTTATGATAAAAGTGGTAAACGAAATCTTACTTGGAAAATATTCTGGTGAAGTAAATGGTTGTATAAGTTTTGTTTCACAAATCTAGAACCATCTCAAAATATTGATATATAAAGAGTTAGGACTGTTAGGCAACAACTTAACTTTTTTTGTGTGTTCTATCATGCTTTTCTTTATAGTTAGGTCTGACGTTGCTTAATTTATGTTTAAAAAGAATTAATCGAGTTTTACTATTAAATAATTTTTGAATTTAGAACACTAAGCAGAAGACCATGCCGGAAAAAGGTTCTGATACTTAACTGAAAGATCAAGGCCACATATTTTACAATACCTAATATTTCTTCCTCCCTTTCCCCATTATTATTATTATTATTATTATTATTATTATTATTATTATTATTATTATTATTATTATTATTATTATTATTATTATTATTATTATTATTATTATTATTATTATTATTATTATTATTATTATTATTATTATTATTATTAACGTAGGTGAGGAAAGAGAAGAAGGAAATGATCGCCAGAAGAGGCTCATCATTGCAAAGTATCGAACATGGACCAACATCGAATTAACAACTACAACAACCTTGAAACCCTTGACGTGTCAACTCGCAAACCCAAACTCTGCCTCGTGCAAGAAGAGGAAAAGAAGGAGGGCATTAAAACTCTTGAACATTGAGATGAAAAATCTTTTGAAGTGAGGACATGTTCAATTAGATTAGAAAGTTCATTCCAGAGGGAGAGAATATAAGCCTACATATATGTATAATTTTTGCAAGCAAAATGACATTTTTTAATTGATGATTTTCACATTAGATGTGTGAATGTCATCAAAGAAAATGTTTTTCTTACTAAAATTATGCATATAGGTAACCTTTAATTTTCTACCTCCTGTACGAATTTCTTCTTAATGTAATTATATACTCTCTCTCTCTCTCTCTCTCTCTCTCTCTCTATATATATATATATATATATATATATATATATATATATATATATATATATATATATATATATGGTATTCTATTCTTATATATATATGAAAAAATATATATATATATATATATATATATATATATATAACTGCATGACGATAATTTTTGTGTAGGGCTGTAAGAACATCCATACCGTATGTTTGAGTGTTGTAAGAGGCGACTAAGAGAACAGAGGGAGGGAAAAAGCGCTCCCGAGGAGATGGGATTACCTCTCATTGGACATTTGGGGTGCAAGGTACATCCCATGACACTCCTGTTCCCAATGGTTCGCCTCTCTTGCTCTCATATCCACACTCTTCTTACAAGGGAGTAGACTCTCTGAATCATATACAGACCATAAAACACTAATATTATTATTACAGACAAGGCCTCTTTCATATATCCCTGTGTGTGTGGGTGGGAGAAAAAAATCTCACAGACTATTTTTTTCGTATAGAAGAAGGCGACCAATGGGAGAGTGGTAGTTGGGATGGCTACCCACTACCACTTATCTCTTTCTAGGAAAGCTAATGCATGCTTCGGAGATGGTCAAGACTACCTTAAGCAACCTTCTATCTTTCAGTGAAATTGTATGAATCGTTTGGGTATATGGAATGTTAGAGGAATAAATGGTGAGGAGAGAGGTGATGGATGTGTTTAGAAAGTGTAAATTTAATTTGCTTGCAGTGACTGAAACAAAAATGAAAGGAAGCGTCGGAGACTAGTGGTGTGTGTGTGTGAAATGTATGCGAGTGCTGGGGTGGACAGAAATGAGAGGGGGAGAGAAAGAGTTGCGATTCAGATGAATAACCTGTGGCATAGAGCTATGGTATGATTTGTTTGTGTGAGTACTAGAATTCTAGTGTTAAATTTAAGTTTGAAAAGGTGAAGGTATATGTGGTTGTAACATATGGTTCATCTGAAGGTGATGTTGAGGAGAGCGTGACTTTCTGGGATAATCTGAATGATGTGTTGGACGGAGTGATTAGGAGTTTTAAATTGATTATGTTAAGCGACTTAAATGGTTTAATTAGTGATAGAAATGGAGATTTTATAACATGTGCCTTTGTGGTTTCTGGAAAAAATGAGAATGTCATTGTCTTCTGTCATTGTCATTGTCTGGAATGTAGTTGACATCTGTGAGGAGAGAGGTAAGAGTATAAGTAATACATTCGGACCTTTATTAAACCAGGGAGCAATAAAATTTTTTAACTTTGTAAAGTTGGTAAAACTAAGAAATACATTTTATGATCCAAGGGAAAAATCAGAAATAAGAGATTTTATTTATTTTAAATTAAATTTGTGAAGTTTCAAAAAGTCGATTTTGTGTACTTTTTTGTCTTAAATCAGATTTTTTTTTATTTTCAAAATTATTTCATCTTGTTTTATCTATTTTTTCATTAGATACTTATTGAGTGCAAATAAAGAAACTAAAAAACAATACCATGGATAAATGCACAGCAGGCTGGCGGTGTATGCATGACAGACCGCTCGCTGAAGCGCTCGCTCCAAATGCGCGCTGCGCTCCAGTGGTGCCGTGTAACAACTTACTCGCGCTGCGCGCGAGTCAGTTTTATATTATGTAATGTAAATAAAACTATAGACATTACCTTGCTATAGATTAAACTTTATCACATATCTTTTTTATTTAATAGGAAAATTGAGAAAATTTGTAAAAAAAATCCCTCAAATGAAATAATTTTCAGATAGCATTACCAACCATTCCGATTCTAATTTTTTTATTGCTCCCTGGTTTATTAAAGGGCCATACATTCTTCGACACAAGAGTATCCGTAAGTTGGAGTAGGTAGAGATGGTACCGAAGTGAAAAGTATGACTGATATTGTGTTGGTGAAGAAGAAGTTGAATGTGTGATGGACGTTAAGTCAGTGAGGGGGTTGTGGATGGGAATATCAGATCATCATGTTTTATGAAAGAATAAGTTTGACAATTGCGCTCCTGTCCAAACATGTGAGACCTTTCTTTTAGATAACATTGCCATAATATCAATTAAAAATTACTTTAGCTTGTTAATCATTTAATTACGTGTAACAAATTATTGCACTGCATAAAAATTAACTCCTCTGTTCTCCTTCATCTCACCGATCGATATGTTTTATGTAAATTAAATTATAATGCGCTCAAAGTCTGTTTTTTTATTTTCTTCTCTTTCTATTCACACTATAGTAAGATCAGATAGTCTGCGCTGGTGCATGAAAGCTCTCAAATAGGTTTGGTTTTTATAGTGATCATCTATGTAGTTATGAGATATTAGCTACATTTCCCATTAAAATTCCATTTTAAGGGTAAAACACCATTTTCGGATTCGGTCCCCATCTCATATGGGGGGACCTTACCGTTTTCTAATTCCTCTGGAATTATCCTTCGTCATTGTTCCTTCATCATCATCTTCTTCTTCTCTTATTCATTCCATGCATTTCTTCTTCACTTTCCGTCTTGGGCACTCCCCTGAGGGTTCTGAAATCCTCAAACGCGAATACGGATTTTACGCCCTTATAAACATATACATTAACGTTAATATTGTGTTGTTAAGCGTATGTTTGCTAACTCAGCACCACACTGACTCCAGCACCGGCTCCAACCCCGGCAATGGCTCACATGCTCCAACACATGAGACTTCTTATTCCTTCTTCTTCATTCTTCCTCCATCTTCTTCTGCTAAGCACTCTGTGTCTTTCTTCTGGCCCCGGCTCCGATTCAGTGCTCCGGCAAATGAGTCAACTCAGACTCCTTCATCTTCTTTAATTCCAATTCATCCTCCGAGTCTTGCCGCCAATTTAT
>JABUQX010037270.1:0-20000 GCA_015478945.1 Trachelipus rathkii | reverse complement strand
TGGCTACTGCTGGTAGGAAACACCTAACTAAAGGCGATTCCTGTCAAAATGGAAAAGAATGTTAATAATAATTAAGCTCGGAATTCTGTTCAGATTGCGTGAATATTTTTCTTCTGCCCAGTTACTCCAATTAGATAAGGGTCTTATCCGCCCCTGAATAGAGTACTGTTGTCACATTTGGGGTGGTTCCGGTGCCACTTTTTTTTTTGATAGGGTTGAGGCAAAGGCTAAGAGATTTATGAACTGTCCCCTACTTTCTGACTTCCTTGACCCTCTTTCATTGCGGCGTGAAATTGGCGGACTTTCTCTTTTCTATAGGTATTACAACGGCAAGTGCTCGAGGGAGTTGACCTCTCGCATTCCTTCATCACTACGTCGCCCTCGTAACACAAGAGGCGCCTTGCTATTACATGAACATTGTGTGAATTTTGGAGATTCAAGACTCGTTCGCTGTGGTCATGGCTGCGGAGTCGGCAAATTTTTTTCCGGCTCCGACTCCTGCTCAGGCTACAACATTTTAAAATTACCCGGCTCCGACTCCGGCTCCGGCATTTTAAAATTGTTCGTCTCCGGCTCTTAGTAATAATTCCTTTTCCATTTACATGTATGAAATCATTAATTTTCTGTTACAAAATTTTATGGTACGATGAATTTGAATGTTTGTTAATGACATCTTTGTTAACTTAGAATTAAAAACTTGGAAACTATTTTATTGAAAAAAGATTTCTAAGAAATACAGAAAAGAATAATTCACTTTCTTCCTAAATTTTAATATAATTCTTCTTTGAACGTTGAACTGCCTGTACATTTACGTAATATAATTTTATTAAAAAGTAATTTTTTTTCGTTTGTTTTATTTTTTTTTTTTTTTTTTTTACTAAAACCGGAAAATTTTTATTTCGGTTTCAAGTTTAAAATAATTCGTCTAAGCTGCCTGAAATATGTAATATAATTTTATTCAAATCAGTTTTTTTATTATAAAAAAAATTATAATCCACTTTCTTCCTAAATTTTAAAATTATTTCTCTTTGAACTGCCTGAGCATATGTAATATAAATTTACTCAAAACAATTGTTTCTTAAAAATAAAACTTCTTCAATAAAATCCTCCTTTGACGATATCCTTATATCCTATTTTATTATTTTTAAAGCAGAAAATAAGCTCTCAAGATTCACTTGACAGGAGGCAAAGCTGTAATTTGTAAGCCGCATCTTCCAAAATTTTAGGATAGCTAGGAATTGCATCTTTAACTGTTAACTTTGATCTGCGGTCGATTTTCATTATTTCGTCTAATGCCTTATGGAATTCTACTTTGTATTTTTCTAGAGGATTTTTAGGTTGATGGTCTTTTACTGGTATATTGTCTTTTTTCAATCGCTTTTCTGCATTCTCCAATTGGTCTCATTGCTTGTCAAATTTTACTTCATCTGACAAGATACCATAAGGGAGGATTCCTGAAACTGCTGAACTATCCGACTTCGACCCAGATTTCTGTTCGATAGTTCATTTTAAGTCCTAGTTCACAAAGAGCAATCCTAGCTTTTAATATCAGATAACCTGAGGAAAATTCTGAACTGTGGATCAACAAAGATGGCCGACAAAAAATATTTTGTTTTCAGTTAACATCCTTTCCCTTCTTTCCAATGAATTTTTTATGTAATTTGCTAAAATCCCCTCTCTATAAAATTTTTTTTCCTAAAATCAAGTCTTCTGAATGAATTTTTTTGTTTTAAAGTATGGGTGTTTTAATAATTCTTTGGGGGTTTCGATATGTTCCCACTGACTATCGGAGAGAGAAAGTTCAGGAGTACCGGCAGCCATCATACTAATATAGTCTTTGAGTTGAAGAAGGTTTTCGAGCATAAGACATGTGCTTCCCCATCTTGTCTCTTTACCTAAGATTGACACTTTTCCAGCTTGACACTTCAGAACTTCCATTAATTTTAGGGTACATGCTGCTTCTGCTACTTGTCTCACCTTGCTTATAAGATTTTCTGTATGAGCATTGTGGAGATCATCAAGCACTGCTAACTGTAAAGTATGAACTCCATACCTCATGTGAGCAATGTTAACGTCATCGGAATATAGTCTTTTCATCATAGTTTTATCAAGTTCATTCTGAAAACAACTATTACTTCTTCGTTTTGACATTCAATAAAATCAGCATCACATTTACCAGTTTCCTGTTCCTCATCCTCATTGTCCTTATTTAATTTTTAATTGTACTGATCTTATTTTGAATTCTTTTAAAACGTCAATAACAAGTTCTTGGATATATTAGCTGAAATGTTGCGATTTAGTATCTCTTGCTGCTAACGTTTTAGTAATACTGTTTTTATCTTCGTTCACATATTTGATTTTAATAGCAAAATAATTTAGTTTTGCCATTGTGCAAGCATCCATTTTTAAATGCACGAAGCCTCCCATTAAGCAATTTTTAAGTTTATTTTCCTTATCCACTTTTTCTAGAACTATTTTACAAATATTTTCCCGGTCTAAAGGGACTTCCAGTTTCAAAGCCATGTCTCCAAACAGTGCTTTAAATCCTGGTCTTGCAAAAATCCTAATGGGACACTATCTTTAACAACCATTATAAATTCAACTGTATTTTTGATAGTAAAGAAAAAACATAGACAGAACAAGTTTTCGACAATTGAAAAAAGTGTACCCACTTTAGTCTGAGTTTTTGAAAAATAAAGGTTTATCCTGATTACAACTTTTGGCTTCACCTTTCTTTTTAACTAATTTGCAGCAATGTCCTGGATGAGAAACTGTTTCCCATCAACTGTGTTATCTATTTCATATTGACAAATGTAACTACTTTTATCTTCAGAGCGAGTTGCAAATTTTTAAGCAAGTGATATGTTTTCGATTTTGGTTCAGTTGACATGATATTTCTAAGGATATATATAAAACTTAATTAATTAAGTTATCTATAGAAATTATAAAACCATTTTTTATTATTGAATATATATAATTAATATAAGCGAAGGAAAAAGAGAATACATATATATATTAATAGTAATATATATTATATATAGTATATATATTATATATAATATATATATATAAGTATATATATATATATTATATATATATTATATATATATATATATACAGAGTATATATATATATATATATATATATAATATATATATATATATAGTATATATATATAATATATATATATATAATATAATTATATATATTATAATATATATATATAATTATATATATATATATATATATATAATATAATATATTTAAATTCTGTATACGCATCAGAGAAATAAAATCATGGGAAATCAACCCCTAAATTATAAACTACGTTACACTTAAAACATTAAGACAAAAACATTGTCTTAATGTTTTAAGTGTAACGTAGTTTTATAATTTAGGTTTGTTTCCCATGATTATATATATATATATATATATATATATAACCTATGTACATAAATATATGTAATATATATATATATATTATATATATATTATATATATATATATATATATATATATATATATATATATATTATATATATATATATTATATATATATATATATATATATATATATAACCTGTGGTAATAAAATTATTAATTACTTAATTTTGAACTTGCCGGAGCCGAAGCAGCATTTTTTTTTTGCGGCCCGACTCCGACTCCGGCTCCAGTCCCCCTAAAATTTCGGCTCCGACTCCGGCTCCGGCTCCGGCTCCGGCTCCGGCTCCGGCTCGGGCTCCGGCTCCAGACAATCAGAAAAATTCGGCTCCAGCTCCACCTTAAACCTTGTGGCTCCACGGCTCTGGCTCCGCAGCCCTGGTTGTGGTGCCTCCTTCTTTCCAGAAGCTTCTGTTTTGTGGAACTTCTTGCCATCATCTGTTTTTACTGTTGTACTCAATCTCCCACTCTTTCAGGCCCACGTCTGCGCCCACCTTAGGGAATTGCGCTGGCCAAGGGTTTGGGTGGATTTTTAGTTTCAGTCTGTTTTGGTTTGGTTTGTTTATGTTTTTTTTTTACCGCTCCTAGAAAAGGGCCCTGCCCGTGAGTGGTGGCACCATGCAAAAAAAATCATATCTGGTGGAACAATGACGGTTCATAAAGAAAAGTAAACAAAGCATGGCGTTCAAGGAGAGTGGAACCTTTCAAACCATAAGCCAGTTGATGATCCGGTAAGACCGATTGGAGGGAAGGAAAACTCTCTCTACGTAGTATTAAAAAAATAATAAAAAAAAAAACAGAGACCGCTTTCGGACGGAGGTTTTTGAACCAGAACCCAAGGAGTTAGCCACCAAAAAGGGGATTTTTTCTTCCTTGAAGTTTTCAAATAATCGGTAGATCATTTCTATTGGTTCCAATCGATTTATCGAGGTCTTTTACTCCCAGATCGATGTTTAAATAACCTTTCTATGCTCTCTAGTCATCTTGATGTATTGAAAAACATATTCGATATAAATTATTATATTCGATAGTTTTATTAAATTTTTATTCGATTGTAGAGGCAGAACACTTTCGGGAACATCCAATCAGCATTATTTTGATGACGCCACAGGATATATTTAACCTCAATTTAAGGGAGTTTGAGATATCGTATCCCCACCAAACTTTATATCCCTACCAATGGTGACGTGACCTCTCCGGCAACGAGGTTTCAAGTCCCTTCACAGAGAGGGGTGCTGGGCTCTCAGAGTAAGTTTTTTTTATAAGACCAAACGGGAAAAAGTTAAAAATAACCTACCGAGGGGAGCTGGAGTTGGGGAACGAGTTGAAGCATAAGTCGGCTCAAGTGCCAGAGAATGAGTCAAAGCCGGTGACGGTGCCGAATCAGGAATCGGATGTGGAAACAAACATATAATATGACATGTGAAGTGTCATTCTATATGTTTACGAAGCCATAGAAGCTGATTTTGAGGGTATCAATTTCCAACGGAGTGATTGAGCAACCCGGGAAGCGGTCCTAAAGGAAATAGAAGAAAAAAGGACAAACACACGAAGTGCTTAACGGAGGTAGCTGAAGGAAAGAAAACGAGGGATTTCAGGAGGAATCAGAAATGGTAGACCCCACATGAGGTGGGCGTCGAACCCCAAAAATGGGGTTTTACCCATAAAAATAAATTTTTATTGAAATTCAGCCAATTATAAATACAAAAAGAAAATATATGGGTTCTATTAGCTTGGTAATTATAACGGCAAGCACATTTAATTTCAGTTAATTAATCTGAGTCACCAATTGCTCATGTAATTTAATAAATTAAATTATTAGCAAAAATGTAGAAGCAAATTTCCAACATCAAAAGGCCCGTCAGTTATTATATAAATTATAAAGAACGATAGCTTCAATATGAACCAAGATCCTAAACCTGATGTTTAAAGACGTATTCAACTAACTTTCTAAAGAATGTAAAAATACTTCATATTTGGGTGGGCATAGATGAATTGCAAAATAAATAAAAGTATTGATTATAAATAAAATAGGATAGATAGATAAAATAAAATCTAATCCACACAAATAACATCACATATAGAAATACACTAAATGAAAAAGTTTTATATATTGTCTGTTATATATTAAATAAAGGGGTGAGGCTATTAGATCCTCACACGCACTTAGTGGGATTAATCCTAAAAATACAGCAGTCTATATAGATCTATGTATAATATCAATACATAGATTGAAAAGAACACAACAAAATTTAAATTTGCAGTAGCTAATAACAAGGTTGTGAGTCAAAAACAACTCGAGTCTCAGCTATGTCAAAGATATATCTCATCTTCAATCTCGCAATGCGTCGTTTGCAAGAGTCAAGAATCTCAGGTTATATAAGTCAAAACTGTCGATTACTTAGTCTATCATCTTCGTCGTCTCGTTCTCTCTCTCTCCGCCATGTGTTGTAGTTGTGCACAAAGTTTCTTGGCCCCTTCTGATCTCTTCATACTGCTCATACTCGATTGAATATATGATGGAGATGGTCTGAGAGAGAGAGTTTGTACATAGACCAGACGAGGTCTCTTTGGGTTGTATTTTATAGATTGTATAAAGATGCCTATGAGTCAGCGGCCTGGAAGGCGTTGGATGTTTCTCTGAGAAAGGCTGCATGAGATAATAGAGTGCGACATTATAAATTTCTCTTCCAATCTACATCTCTTATTACTGCACTCTATGATAATCCGTTCGAGGCCTACTAAATCTCTTCATAGTTACTGCATTTGCAAATGGGAAACCTGGGGGGCTACGATGTAAGAAACATTTAAGAAGATCATTCATATATTATAGCAAAAGCACTCATTCAGTAATAGGGTTTTGAATTAATTCTTGGAATGGTTTGCCACAGGGAGTTGTTGAGCTTGTGACTCATTGAAAACATCTACGAAAGGATTATATGCTGCTGTCGACAAATACAGGATGATAACAATGGTGTACTCTTTTGTCATCATAAGCCATCATTGGCCGGCGTTTTTCTAGTCTACTCTCTCGTATATTAATATAAGGATTAACACTGCTTATGATTATTGAATCTTCTATCTCTCACAACTGAATATACAAAGTTTATTGTGTAAAAATGGTTGTTCGTTAGTGTGCGTCTTTACCTCTCATCTGTCTTTCAGTCTTATCTCTAGTTCTTTTCTTTTTCTTCTTCTATGTGTCAGACTCTTGGGTCACATTCTTGTCTAATCGATACTTCTGTCTACTCTCATCCCCTAAGGGTCGTTTGTGGCATCTCTTGCCTGCGCAATGTCTTTCTTCGGTGTCTTCTCATTTCTCTATCTTGATGTGAGTTCGAATTCGAGAAATTCTGTACCTCGTCTCATCTTGGTAAGATTGCCTATTATGTGGTCTATCTTTACCTACTCAGTATTAATTTTCCTACTATGTTTCTGTCTTCTTTTTTCCTTGTGAGTGAGATTTTAATGAATTTAGTGCACAATGAAAAGCCAATCTTCTAACTATTTCTTTCCAGTGATATCCTTCTCAAATACTCACGTATTCACTTATCTCCATTACCTGTAATTCGTGTTTATATATTAACCATTTATATTACTTCATTATACTCGCGAATATACCTCGTCCTTCTTTACTCTTTAAATCGCTTCTGTAAGATTAGTTATCATACTAGATATGACGGTATATATTAATGTTATATCCATTCATCATGTTTAGTCTACTTCCTCTCTCTCTCTCTCTCTCCTCTCTCTCTCTCTCTCTTAACAAGCTTCTATTTACATAAATCTTTCTTCTTACTTTTTCTACGTGAGATATACATTTCGCAAATTAATTAACAATATATCCATCTCTCTAACGTCCTCTCATCATCTCTCTTCCTCCCCATCTTTCTTAATCTCTTATCCTTCCCAATTGGCAACCTCTCTTATTTGATTCTTATTTCCCCTTAAACTTGTGGTTTCTCCCTTAAGTAATCTCTGCCTTTTTCTCTATACTTGGCATCTGCAAAATCCCAAGAACAAACTGCTCTGCACACTCTTTTCTCAGGCTTCTAGAGGCCTATGCTCACGGGATGCCAAAATTCATATTTTATACTAAAATATTTATTCAATGAATTTTTAATCAATGATTTTTAAAAATATCAGAAATTGGAAAAATTATTGGTTTTTTTTACTTCTCAAAATTTCATCATTTCCATATTAGGCTGGCAGAGCACCGCTGGATGTTTTTGCGATCACTGCAGCCTGTCTCTTTGCAATGTCAACGCCTCCGTGCAACCCACAAACACCTGAGTGAACGAAAGTGAACTGCCTGATATATAATAATATTGATTGTATATATAAAAATAAATTTTAAACATGTTAATATATAACGAGTTATGACTCTCCACAATATTATATATATACTATATTTCTATATATATATTATATATATATATATATATATATATATATTAATATTATAGCTACTATAGTGCTGTTACATAAAAAAAAAAACTCCACTTTTCCTCCCCTTCTCCGGTGATTCAGATCTAGAAAAAACGAAGGGAGTCAACGTAACCCACTATAAACGTCTTACGATGCCGCGATGAGTGTGCAGGCTTCGACTATGCGCCACCTTCTCTGTGTGCTATTTCCTCTCGTCTTCGGATGGCGTGCCAAAACCCCTGTCTCTATCTACATGGTTTTCTCGAGTCTGTCCAAGTCTCTCATCATTCTTATGTCTCTTTGTTATCATTGTTGGGGATTTTTTTCATTTTTTGGAATAATTTCACACAAACTTCTTCAGCATTGAGGGCCGGGCTCTCAGTCGTCGCCGATTTTTTGAAAAACTTTTCCAGCAATTTCACTTGCAGTTAAGACTTTTTAATAAATTTAGTATATCATCTTTGATTCATTCCTGTGGCCTCGCTTCCTTGATCTATTCCACACCAATATCGTTCCTGAAATTTTATGGCAGCGCCTCCCCCCCCGGACACTCTTGGAGTTAGTCCTTCCACAAAAAACTCCCACTTGGTATACGAAAAAAAAACCGATTCCAATTCCTTCATTAATTGAAAGTGCATGTATATTGGTCGCTATAACTCTCTCTATCAACACCTCTGTATGTGTCTGTTTTTTTCTATCTTGTCAAGTGACGATGTGAGTGTCCGGATAAATACCTCTCGCAAAATCTCACCATAATAAAAATGTAACAAAAAAAAACCAATTGCTTATATTTCAACTATTGTTATATATAATGTTATATATATATTATGTATATATCTATAGTATGTTAATAATTATTATAACGTTAGTTATAAAATTTATACTCGTATCCCAAAGCCTTTGTATTTTTACCCTTCCCTACATTATAATTCTTCTATGCACTTGCTAAGATAGATCTAACATCATAGAAATATACCTGAGTCAGGTGTTCTAACCTATGTTTTAGGTATACGGTTGATTGCCATGGTTTATTAATCCATTGTTTGCACACTCTATTTTATGATTATATTAACAAGAGAGAGAATGAGAGAGAATTTCAAATTATATTCAAGAAATTTAAGCAATTATATTCAGAGATAGAGTAGATAGATTTATGAGAGAGAGAGAGAGAGAGAGAGAAGAGAGAGAGAGAGAGAGAGAGCGAGAGAGAGAGACGAGCAAGAGATAGAGAGTAGAGAGAGAGAGGAGAGAGGAGAGCCACGGCCCCCTCTTTTCTATGCCTCTAAACTGGTCATGGTTATATTCTTAGTATAAATCGATATTATAAGGGCTAATATACTCCTCAATTCGGGTTATCGTTGAAGAGTAGTAAATAATAATCGATACTGCTGGACGTTCCCTCGTGCGGTTAAGATGCAATCTATCACTGCCTTTACCATGGCTTTAGTAAGTCTAGATAGTAGTAACCACGCCTAAATTAGGACGCTAGAATTTTCAACCTATATAATATTATGCGAGCTATTGAATCGTTTTTATAAGTATAAGTCATTATTGTGAGCTTTACAAAGGATTACAGAAGCACTTTGGTTCTATTTGAGCTAGTATGTTTGAGGTAAGCAGAGTCCTATTCCCAGATGATACGAGAGTTTAGTCAGAGGATGGATGTTTTTCAAAAAAGACTATCGATGGCCCACAAAATGTGAGTTTTCGCAAGTGCCAATATTAACAAACACTACCGGCTGTTTTCATATATAGGGCCCCTGTATGTATGTAAACTTGAACCAGCATCGTAATTTTCGGTGCATTATCTATCAAAAAGATGGAGGATGGAGGTGATTAATGGGGGAGTGTAAACACTTAATTCATGGGGGTAATAAGATGGAAATCAAAGTTCAAGGAGCAGATATATTAGAGAGGTTACGAGGGGGTTATATTCCGCACGCAGGCAATATTTCCTGATTCAACACAACAGTTACATCATCACAAAATGAGAGGGCATTTAACAATTCGAAAAAACATATAAAACATTTATTTATTTGATTTTTCTAAAATAAAAAAAAAAATTATTTCAATAAAAATTTGTTATTTTGTAGGATTTCATAAAGGAGTAAAGAACAAAAAAAATGAAGAATTAGGAATAAAATTATTATAATCCGAGAGAGAGAGAAGCGGAGAGAGGAGAGAGAGGGAAGGGTAGAGAGATCATGTTGGTCAAAAACATGTAAAGGTTGTTTGGTCTGGTGACAGGTTGAAATATTCCTGCCACATATTGCTAATAAGAAATTGCAATATGTACGAGAGATGAGGGACATTGTCGTTAAAAAAGAAGGTTAAGTTATACAGTTATAAAGACCCGGGGCAATTTCAGGGATCCATTCCATATGGGGTGCAGAGAGTCCCCGCCAACGCAGAGAGAAGAGAGAGAGAGGAGAGAGAAGAGAGAGAAATTTTGTTAATAAAAATTATATTTTTCCCGCCTCAACAGAATCTACCCCTCAACCCTGATGGTTGAGCCCACTTGGACCTCGATGAGTGACCAAGTCTGAGGGAACCGGGAATCGGGAAATCTCGTAAGGCCTCGGAAAAACCCAATAAGTAACATCCCGAGAACAACAAACTATAGTAAGCATAAAATATGCTAAAGGGTTGCAACAGATTTAACAAATATTTCAGCTATTTTGAATTTAATTAATTTATTCATTCTTATTACTTAATTATATGACCTATAGGTAATGCCTCATTTCAGCTGTGTCTAACCAAAAATGGGTAATAATTTTATATTTTTTTTTAGGTTTCTCCTGAACATTGAGCCACCCCCAATCAAAAAATTACTCCTTCTTTTTTGTAATGAAAATTTTTTAAAAAATAGTTTATATTTTTATTTTTTTAATTTCTTTCCCGTTGGATGATTGCCAAATGCCCATAATTTAATCATATCTAGCAATGAATTTTTCTGTAAGTGTTGATCACGTTTTTAAGTTACAGTTTTACTTTCTCAAAGAACAAGAAACAATATAGGCCTGGCCGATTTTTTTTCTGAATTGACCGGTATCCATTCTTTAATTTCAATATTAAAACTTTACTTTTTTTTTACTATTTTAATATATTTTCTCATAACAACTACTGCGTTAAAAAAATTTATAACTGACATATGACTGACAATATTGATTGCACTCAGCGAAGGTTTTATTTAGCATGTGGGTTTTGTTTTTTTATTTATTTTCGTTACAATTGGGTTTTTTTTTTTTTTTTAAACGGTTGGTTTTTTTTTTTTTTCTTTTTTGGATCTATAATTTATTTTAAAAAGGTTTGAAACTGAACCCTCATTTCTGCAATTCGTATTATAGCCTAGCTTTGCCATGTTATAAGAAATTACTTATAAAAATCGAAATTCTAGAATAGTCTCTTCAAGTACCTAGTTATAAGATGTGAGGTTTCCAAGAAAAATTGTTGTTTATGTTTATTTTTGTTATTGTATTTAAAGTGAGTGAACGAGGCAAACTGATAATCTATCGTAATATAGAATATCTAGTAATCGTAGTAAGATCTAGTATATCTAGTAATAAGGAGCACAGTATATGTCTAGATTAAGAGAGTATCAATGTAAGTATAAGTAATATGAACTAGACATACGTAGTAGTAATTCTATTGTTAGCTAATAAGACGTAAGGTAAGTAGTAATAATTATTCATAAATAAATTACATATATTATTTGCTTAAATTATTATTAATAATATATTAATAGTCTTTTAATAAATCTATATATAATCCTTTTATCATATATATATAACAATATCTATATTTATATTATAAGTATATATATATATCGAGCAGGGGGAAAGTAAGGCACTCTCCTGACTATCGGGATAGCAGTATTTACACACCATCTAATGGGGGCCTTATGGGGTATTAAGGAGTCCATACTCAGTGACACTGCCAGTGGCGCCTAATGGATTTCCTTTTAGTGGCTACGCTATAATGCACACATTTTATGATGCGATCGGATATTGGAGTAAGCTCAATGAGCATTATCGAAACACACTCAAAATAGAAAATTATCATATTTACATGACAACCTACCATTTAATAAATAGATAAGTCTAATTATAAATATGGCGGGAAAAATGAGCAGCCACTTTTATACGGTTTAGTCTTCAAGAGAAAGCCATTCAAGGGGTGAGCTCCAAAAAATAACCGCCCTTATCTCCCCAACCTCATTCACCATTTTAAAGACCTATTGGCAGCCCATACCAAGTGATATGAAGTTTTGTACAATCAGGTCACGGAAATAGCCCGCTGCCAAGTTCATTGATTATGTACAGCGATCCGCTTTCATTCCATAAATTTCTTTGTAATCATGCTCAGTTTTATAAAAATCTAATTTGAAAAATTTATAGTGAAGACTATCAGCAACGCTATCTCTCCTCCTCTTAAACCTCATTCTCTTATTCCTTAAACCGAAAACTTAGATTTTTCTGAAGGTGTTTGAACATTCTGACTTCAAACTCTGACTCTGTTGACTCCTATCCATTACTCTTCATTTTCAGACTCAAAGGCACGTTGGTGCCTATGTTGCCAGATGTTGTTTGTTTGTTACTCTGTTGTCTTTGATTTGGAGTTTTCTGAATTATCAACCTTATTGGCTCAGGATATCTCTGGTTCAACCTAACCACTTATTTCTTCATATGTGTTCTGGATTTAATCTTCATTTGCCTCACATCGCTACTGACTTATCTTTAATTCTTAGACTATCCAAACCCCAATGTAGATTATACACCTTCTTCGTTACTCAAACATGATCTCTGGGCTGGTCATGTTCTTGGTGATTTTCATCCAACGATTCACATCATCACAGAAAATTGCTTTTCATACTATATTCTCCAGATACAGGTTGGTGAAAAATTATTTATTTTAGCTACTACTTTTCTCATCCAGAAATGTACTCATAAGCAATGTACTCAGTGCAGCCCCTACCTTATACTCTGATTACTTTGAAATGAATAAACAATTCAGTTAGACCTTTTCGTAATCTCTAATCCTTCTTTTTCTGTTAAATTCTTTCTTTTCCACTCTGGGTTCCTCCGATCACCTCTTATTTTTCTTTTCCCTGTTCTATCTTTTCAAATCTTCTGCAGGAAGTACCCCGCCTTTACGGCGACGAGCGTTTTGGCACTTCGATCTGCAAAAAGGATAAACTTGCAGCATAACTTTTTATTTCCCAGGAATGGACATAGCTTCGTGGAATCAACGCTGTTTCCTCGGAGCATATCAAATGACGCAATAACGCTAATTTTCTCTGGCATGGAGGGTGTGCATCCCATGATTCCTTTGTTTTCTCTTAAGTAAACCTAGATAACCTAGGGTTTAACGTCTTGATTGTTCTCAGTTGACTAAAATTAGCTTACAGTGGATGCGCTTTATATGGAAATTTCACGTGTCATCATTCAATATTCACTCAGACGAGGCCGTGTCTTGCATACTTAGTATTCATATTCTCCCCATAAATCTTCAAATATAAAAAAAAAAAAAACAAGCGAAATTTTAAAATTCTCACATTCATCCATACTATATAACCACATAAAAATTCTTAGTCGAATAATGAAAAGACTATTTTTCTGTCCACCAAATTGGTGCTCTTGGGGAACAGCTTGATTTCCATCAATATTCAACTGATGTTGCTGAAAGTTTTGTAGGTTTTGTAGGTCAGGGTTTCTAAAATTTTCCCTATTAATATTCTGAAGTTGCGTCTGATTTCGCTAAATCATAGCAAATCTAATAAGAGAATTTTTGTGTTGGTCTTTGTTTGGGAAAGGACATACTTTGACAGTGGGGGTGAGGGAGCGTATCAGTTTTAAATTGTCTTCCTGAAGAAGTGAGATGGTCTCGAAGCAAGAGGTTGACAGCATTACTCGAGTTGCTGTCCAGTGTTTGTCGTTGTAATATTGGGGAATAATTTCGGGGGGGACGTGCCGTTGAAGTAGGTGGTTGTTCCCTTGAGATTACGCGAAATCTATTTCTTTGGGTTAATTCAGTTCGGTATGAAGTATGTTTAATAATGGGGGTTATCTGGTAGTGGGCCTGATATTTAAATAAATTTATGAAATAGATAACGATATATTAGTCCTTAGCGATAAAAGGATTAGAGCTAGAAATAGTTTATTACAATCTGTTGTGGCATTAGACTCATTTCGATCATCTTAGGTAGACTTATGAAATGAAGATTTGTTGATGTAGAACAAGAAATTTCTACCGACGCGCCGCGCCGATGGATTGGTAATTCCCGATTCGAAGAGGGATGTAAGAAGTAAGGAACTGAAGAAGCGAGGATGACCGTCTGTGACGTTTAGAACGAGAAGTAGAAGTGCGCGAAACGGAGGCTTGAAGAAGTTACATGGCGCATGAGTTCGCCGTATCGCGCTTGCGAGAGTGCGAGATGTGGGAACGCAAGCTATGAAGACTGTGAGAGAGAGATTGCTATCATGTGAAAAAGAGATGGATGTCGAGAGAGTATCACGAGTGTATCGTATGTGTTAATAAAGAGAATTAATTCGAGTGTGGGGCTACTCGACTCCCTAGATTTTCGTATCACGGTGACTTACTCGAAAACGCACACTATCGATATATATCGGTATGCAATTAAAATGAACTGATATGTTATAAGAAGTCTTAAGGTCTATAGATAGCGTCTATATATATAATTATCAATATATATATTGCTCATAGAATAGATCTATAGATAAATAGATCAGCAATAAGTAATATATTTGGAATAGAGTTAATAATTATAGTACGGAATGTTATTATATTGAATTATAGACGATGAGAATTTGTAGGTGAGGTGCTTCAGAAAGTAGTCAAGTACTTTACTTTATATTACGCCAATCAGTGTTGATAAGACTATGATGATAATATACAGAATCAGAATCTGATTAATCTTCATTTCTAATAGTTATCAATAACTATTTAGTGTGATATGTGGTATTAAGGGTTGCAGTGAGTATATAGTATAGAATTCTTATTAAAGATAAAGCGAGAATATAAGTATAAGATAGATATATTATAATACCTCAGGAGGTGACCTGCATTTTGAATAAGTAATAGGATATTATTAGTAATATATCTAGCTGATTCAGTGTAGTAAATAAAGTGTATGTAAGATTGTTTTAGAATGAAAGAATTAATTACTGTAATAAAGAAGAGAAAGTATAAACAATAGTTATTGTGCGCTCATAGATCATACTTGTATGTATAATCATTGAAATATATAATAGTGATACTCGGTATATGTACCTAAAGATTACATTTGTAGATACCATAGTAATAGCGGAATGATGAGTAGTAATGATAATTTCCTACTCTGAATTCTTATGTAATACTTATTAATTCAGAGTATATACTATATGTAATATAATGATACTTATTTATGATATGTCTTGAATGTATCTATATGATAGATAAAAGATATTACTGAGATCGGCTCCGGCTCACTTTTGAATATATTATATTAATTATATAATATATATATATTATATATATAATATATATATATATAATTATATAACTATATATTATAATATATATATATTATGATATAGTATATATATATTGATTATATTTATTTATATACTATTATATATATATATACTATAGTTATATTATATAATATATATAGATTATATATAATATTATATTAAATATATAATATATATAATATATATATTATATTATATAATATATTATATATATAATATAATGATTATTATATATATATAATAATTATAATATATATATTTATTATATATAATTCAACTACAACTATAAAGTATAAAAATTATTTTATTTTATATATATTTAATATATATATATATATATGAGTAGTATACTAATTAAATTAATGTACTTATTTAATAATTATATATTCATTCTACTGTCCGCATAATAACAGCTGTATAATTGTAATGATATGAAAACTAGATTTGAATGAGCTATATTATAGAAAATATAGTATAAACTACCAATCAGCTTAACTGAGATTATAATCCTATATGTCTGTCTGTTGAAGTGGGTCTGGAGACTGTTAAATATTTTTTTAAAACTATCTATGGTTCCCATATCTAGTTTGTGAGAAAATTTATATATTTTGTAACTCAATATCAACGTGCTTCCTATTTAGACTCTATTGTGCACCAGCAATGGGCGGATGAGTGGATTTTAATCTATCTCCTTTTCTAAAGGCATATATTATATAGATATCTTATTATAATATGTATTCTAGTTACTTCTTGGATATTACATTTTATATTATTCGATATACCATGTTATTCATTACTTGTAATATTAGTTATATACTTGAATCCAGTTATTAATATATACTCAGAACGACGTCGAGTTTTTATAATAGACAAGTCTTGTCGATACTATTAATAGTGTCAGATGGTTAATCAAGTTATGTTTTAGCAGCGTATAATTTATGTCTTGTCAAGATTCTGTAAGTTGCTCATGCATTAATAAATTATTCAAGTCTCGAACAATATATTTAGGAGTATCGGTGATAGTGTTCGCAATAAAAAATATAAGAGCCATTTTAGGTTTGGAATAGATAATAAACCTTAAATCCTATTCATTAACTGATGGAAAACTATAATATATTAAGTTATGAAATACCTAAATGCAGTTCTCATAAAATTCCTTAATTATATATTAAGAGGATTCTTAGTAATTTGCGACGCGCGAGCATTGACTCTGTGAGCTATGACGCAAAATCCTGCTTGCAGAGTCGCACTCTCAAACGCACAGCCGATCACATGAGGTCAGCTGTATCTGCACCAGCAAATGAGCAGCTTTCAAATACTGCTAACCTCTACGGATTCTGATTGCGTGCGTCGAGTAATCAGTGCGCTCATGCCTTTAGAACTTGCTCTCTAGATATTCTATAAATTTATAACCTGATCTATGAATTAAGTATTTTGTACTTCTTTAATATTACAAGGTTTACTTTTCTACATCTTATACAATCTATTTGTCAAGTAATATACTAATTTTCACAATTTGGAATAGTGGGCTTATAGTGAGATAATAAAATCATATTTCATTTTTTTTGCATTATGATATAAAAATTATATTTAGTCGTGTGTCTTTTATACTCATTAGATATTCAGCATTCATAGAATCATATATAATCGACGTGCATGGTAAATAGAGTCAGAAAATTCGACATGTTCCTCTGAGTCAGATAACATGTTCCTTTATCGATATATACTACAATATTTATATGAGTCGCTGGTATAATTGGACAAATTGGTCTAGAATAGTTATTCGTGAGTGATCTGATATTTAAGTAATCATTCTACATGTTACTTCCTTATTAGATATAATTATAGCAATAGTTATCTAATATTTCTGAATATTACTCTAGTCTGATTGTCATTTATTTTTTTAGTGAAAATATATTTATATATTCTGCTTATTTAAATTAAGTTATTAATCTTTAGAACGAATGCTTTCATTTCAGACATTTCAGGAATCCTATTTGTTCATCTATTTATTCGAATCAAATATTATATCATCGTAGGTTATAATAACATAATATAAAGTCAATTAAAGCGCTGTATATATCGTACTCTGTTAAATAATTACCTTTTAAATGCTCTGTAAAAACATTTATAATACCCCTATAATAAACCTTATAATACCGCTACAATAACTCTTGTAATATCGCTATAATAAGTAGAATTGCTATATCCATCTCTAAGGATAATGTGATATGAGGACTCTAGCTTATCTAATAATAGCCTCAATCTGGATATTATCTCCGAACAACATATCCTACTTACTTTACATCAAATGAGCGTAGTGGAAGGGAGGTTACATCGCTATATTAGTACTACTAAATATACCTCATCTCCAATGTAGATGACTAATAGATGAATTTTCTCACACTCAAGGATGTTCATGCTTCGATCAACAAGATATTCTTTAATATTATATATCAGGTGATCAGTATTTACTTCGATATCTTTGCTCAAAGTATATTATATATCTGCATTTCGCAATATGCCAAATTAACTATAAGTTGTTATCTTTTCTCTATTATCTCTAGTACAGTCAAAATAGACGAATATCAGGAGTCACTTCCTATGATATCTCTGTCCATCACTATCATTAAAAGTTGCATAGCTATGGGTAATGTCAGCATAACCGCTTCATCACATAAATAGAGTAGATGGTACTAATTTTTGAATTTTACTTCCTTAATAGTCAATATTTTAATATAATATATAATAATTAATATTATATGATTGTACTCAGGAATTACCTATATTTGTGCTCAGTATTGTATAGATTTAAATCTTAGTATATTATTTTACTATTCATCCAATGTTTGCTTACCGCAAACGCTAATTTAAATGCGCGCACTACGCGATCAAGACATTCGTTAAATCTGAGGGTGCATTCCAATATTATTAACGAAAATGATACAAATTATACTATATACATATAATATATATGTTAATCATTACCGTTTTCTACTACTGCCTGAGTCCCAGCCCGCCGTACACCCTTAATGATTATATTATTTGTCTATAGGTGACTCAGTGCTTGGTGAGTTCATGACTGGTACTATATACAACACTAAGCCTATATTATTCACTCTTTAAACATATTTATTTTTGTGTTTTTTGTTATTATGTTCTCTCTAAGTATATTATATTAAAGTGTTATAATAGATGTTAATTATATATAAATATTATATATATAGTGTTGATAAATAATATATTAAATATATATATAGTATATATAGTATATATATTTATATATATATGATATTATATATTTATAAATTATATATATATTAATCTATATTAGTATATAATTATAATATATATATAATATTATAATATTATTAATAATATATATATAATATATACATTATATATATGTATAATATAATATTATAATATATATAAGTGTGTGTGTGTGTAGTAGAACAGGATTGTTGTAAATGTGAACATAACTACATATATTATAATAACATATTAAATATGTGATATAATTATATATTATATATTAAAATTAGATATTCTCTAATGTATTTATATATATGAGGTTATAATATAATTATATATAATAATATATATAAATTATATATATATATATATTATTAGCATATTTATATGAAATATATAATAAATATTACTATATATTATATATATATATATATATATATATATTATTATATCATTAATATATTATATATTAATATATTATAGTATATATTATAATATATTATATATAATATATAAATAATATATATATAATTATATATTATATATACAGTACGTATATACTATATATATATATATATAATATATTATATATATATATAATAGATACATATATTACTATATATATAATTAATATATATAATATATATATAATTATATTATATATATATATATATATAATTATTCTATATTAATATATACTATACTATAATATTTATATATATATATATATTAAGAGAGAGTAGCTAGGTAGTATATGTTGGCATTTGTGGTATATATTAAATATTGGTAGTTTTATGTATGTGATATAAATTTAGTTGTGTTACATTAGTCTCTCATATATAGTGTATATTATGTAGAGTTACTTTGTTTTGTGAGTGTACTAAAAATACAACAAAATATAAAATATCATGTTTTATATATTTAGTCTTTTTTTACTAAAAGGTATATATACATAATAGTTTATATTATTTGTTCCTTTATTGTAGCTTTTATTCATACAAGAGCATAATAGACTGATATAGTGATATATCAGTGAGTATTGCTATAGTATGGAGAAGAAGTAAGTTCGTAATTTACGTGGCCGTAGTGAATGTAAGATTATGTACATGTACATGGAGGAGTGTGAGGTATTAATATATAATAGCGTGTGGGGTAACGACTTCATAGTCAGTTTTGGTGTGAGTTAGTCTAGTGCTCAGTTTTACTTCGGATTCCTAGCCCTAACCCAAGGCACTTAGGTTTTCGTTCGCATAATAGTATATATATAACATGGTGAGCAATAGTAGATACTTATTATAAATAGTAATGTGAAATGTTTGATAATGAAACCGAAATAATATGATC
>JABUQX010037269.1:10000-16063 GCA_015478945.1 Trachelipus rathkii | reverse complement strand
ATAATATAATAATTAAATAATATAATAATCAATTATTAATAATAATTAATATAATAAATAGTGAATATATAATAATAATAAAATAATTAAATTAATATAAAATAATACATAATAATATATATATAATAATAATTAATAATAATAATAATAATAATATAATAATTAATTAATAATAAAATATAATATAATAATACATAAAAAAATAATAATAATGATAATAATAATAATAATAATGAAGTCAATAAATATAATAATAATAATAATAATAAGTTAATAACTAATAATAATAATAATAATAATAATAATAAATAATAATATATAAGAAAGTAAATATAATATGATAAATATAATAATAATTAATAGATAATAAAATAATAATACAAATTAATATAATGTTAAATGATTTTTTGTGTGCAAGCGGCAACGGGGATGGTTTGCCGGCTATATATATTTGGAGATCGCAAGTGGAGGCAATTATAATTGTTATGTAGTTACTACAGCGTAGAAGGCTTGGAAATAGGTTCAATCCAATCTGAAGCCGTATAGATGTGCACCTTACATCATATATTATATAGGTATATATAATCATATATTTTTATGGTAGTATTATATATATATATATATAATAATATATATAGTTAATCAACATATATAACTCACTAAACTATGAATAAATGACCTATACAATGTATAATATATTATATATCTTAAACGTACTATATATATATACCTATAATATATATATATTAATATATAAATAAAGATAATATATATATAGATATATTATTATATATATATATATTATATATAATATAATATTATACATATACTATAGCAAATATATAAGTTATAGTATATACTATATACTAATAATATTATAGTGTATATATATCTATATATATATATACTCTCTCACCTCAATTATATATATATATAGTATACTATTATAATATATTAAATATTATATATATACTATATTATATAATTTATATTATTAAATATATATATTTTAATATATATATACTTGATAATATATATATTATATAAATTATATATATTATTTATTATATATATATATGTATATGATAATATAAGACGTATTATAATATACTATATTTATATATATATATGATATCAATAATATAATCGCAGCATTATCAAGTCATAGTACATCGCTTAAGCGGCTGAACATACATACCCTAATATATATATAATTCTGATTATTCCGTATATTAATACGTGAATAAAATATATATATATACTAATATATATATATATTATATTATTATATTATATATATATATTATAAAGTAATATATATATATATTACATATATATATATATATGATTATATATGATAATTTGTATTCAAGGGATCTAAACGGATTATAATTAAAAATTATTTTCGAAGTTAAATTGCATTTAGTAGAATTGGAATGTCTTTAATAACATTAGGATATGGAATACAAGTGATTTGCTCAGTACAATATTAGCTAAATAACGTAACGCAATCGTATGGAGCACAGAACAATGAAAAGCTTGAGAGCAAAGTGTTTACAAACAAGAACGGCAAACAAAAGTTCAATTGGTAAAGAAAGAAAAATAAACATCCCACTATTCGGGACCTTTTTAATTGACGTTGACCAACCATCATACGACCCTTAAAACGTTAAAACAAACCCTTAAAAACTTTTAATGCATTATTCAATTCAATATTTCTCTTATTTTTAACAGTTTATCTTCCTTGCATTTTTTTTTGAATTTTTTTTCCTTTTGATGTGGTATTTTTTTTTTTATATTTTTAAAAGACAATTAATCTGATTCAACACGCACGGAACAGATAAAGAAAACAATTTATTTATAAGCATAAGCTTTTTTTGTCCACAGATTAAAGCAAAATAAAATTATTTAAAACTAAAAATGTGAAACAAATTTACTTTACTTTATGCGTTTTCTTTTTTTTTTTTTTTTTGGTCTTTTTTGATTTTGTTTTTTTTTGCCTCGTTTAATTGCTTATAATTTTATTTATTTTGATTATAAAACACAAATTTTTGTATTCTTTTTAATTTTTATAATTTATAACATCGTTATTTTACAGTAATTTACATGTATCTAAGAAGATTTTTCATTCTTAATGTCTTTTCAATATTAATTTAAATTTCGTCCTTTCATCAGAGTAACTTTTGCTAAATAAATCAGCATACACCACACCTTACACACAACACATTTATATATATATATATATGAATATATTATATATATATATATATTATATATATATAATTATATATCAGTATATATATATATATTATATATATGAGTAATATTATTATATTATAATATATTATTATATTATATTTCTATTTTATAATATATATATATATATTTATATATATATATATATATATACTTAATATATATAATAATATATATATATATATATAATATATATATATATATCTATATATATATATAATATTAAATATATGACTAATAATGATATCGCCTATAAGATGAGCCCACTCAGCGTACGCGTTACTATATATATAATATACTACTATATAAATATATATAGTATATTTATATATTTATATATATTATAAATTATATATATGGATATAAGGTAAATATATAAATAATTAAGTATATCACTATATATTATATATATATTATATAATAAATTTATATAATATAATAGGTATAATATATATTTATATTATAGCAGCTTATCATACGATATATATAAGTACAGACACACTACCTACACAGCCGCTCGCATGCTCACTGAGAGTAATGATACTTATATATACCTCATAACGCCATATCACTAACTAGCCGCATAAGACCATAGAGTATAATAGGTTATACTAACCCGTACGATAATATAGTATATTAAACGGATATACAACTATATACTATTTCACAATATATAATAGTTAATATACTTAATATATTAATATACGATATATATAATATATATATATATATTATTATAATATATATAATATTACTATATATATATAGTTATTAATATATATATATATGATATAATAATATATACTATATCAAGCTTCACACTTGCTTAAGTTTTCATATTACGGGTTATTTTACTATTACAGTTAGGAAATGACCGTTTACATATTTAAATTTCATGTTATTCGCCATTGCTTTTTTAAAATAAAAAAAAATTAAAAAACAAAAAAACAAAAAAACCAAACAAAAAAGGAAGTTTTCATTTTTTAAATTATATTTTTTCAAAGAATGTAAACATTAACTTTGGAAGCTAACATAAGCGTTGCAGTAGGAATATCATGCTTAACGGTAGTTAGGAAACGGGGTAGACTGTTGCGCATATCTAATGGAATTCAGCAGCCTTGGACTGTGAACCCTAGCGTTTGGCTGCGTACTCTGCACTCGTCATGACCATTCTGTAGTTAGCGATTGGTTTAAATCACAACAATATAGCATGTTCTTTTATGGATATTTTTTTTATTGTATTCAGCACTCTTTAAAATCAGTTTTACCACTGAAATTTAAAAACTTACCAATCAATTAGAAAAACCATATAATATTAATATACATATATAATAATAATACTATTAAAGCATCAAAATATATAGGAAATATCTTGTGTAACGCGATATTTCCAATATCTCACAAGGCATACTCATATAGCTACCTATATATAATACCCAAACTAGGTGCTATACTACTAAGTATATCTATTTAAATAAGGAAATTGTCCATTGCTCCCCGTATGTAGTACTCACTCTCACATGATTGACCTCTATACAGCTATACCCTATATTTTTTCAGCACTCTCGGCTCGGGGGTAGGGGGAGGAACACGCCCACTCGCATTCTACCACTGATATATTAATATATATAATATATATTATTATATATATATACTCTCTATATATACTATAGATATAAATACTCTCATAACGTATTATACCGGGATACAGCTAAGATATAAATAACCTATAAGTTAATAATAATTATAATATATATATTACTAGTATAATATTATGATATATATAGATATATTATATTATATATAAAATATATATAGTATATATATATATATAATATATATAAATTAATATATATTTATATATGGATCATGTCGTACATATATAATCATATTTATTATATATATATATATATATATTATATATATCTATGGTTACCCAACCGATATATTATAAAAGGCGTATATATAATATTTAAAATAATAGGAGAGTAATATTAAAGTGTAATATAATATTTATTAATGAAACATACAGAAAATAAAACAAATAAAACTATAAAAAAACAAAAAACAAGACTTTCGAGAGGACATACCGCCTCTCTTTATTAAGACTTCGTGAACTAAAACTTTATTAGAAATATTATGGGCATATATACATTTTTTACAATTAGACTTCCATACTATTTGTTTCTAAGTGATATTATTAGATGTTTATAAAATTAGACATTTCCATCAAAAATTTTAGCAAGAAAACATTCTTCATGCTACTACCATCTACCATGACGTTTTTAAAAGATTTAAAACTATTTACATTCTTAATTTAAAAAGATTCTAATAATTGTCTTTTAGAGAGTTTATATCACGGGAGTTATCAGTTCTATATTTGTATCGATCCTGTGTTCCTTCTTTTCTCTATGCTTTTGCAGGGATGTTACGGTCACAAATTTTTAGAGTAGGAATGTTGGTTATTGCCTTCTTGTAAGATCAAATGGTCCTCCAATATATAAAGAACGACAATTTGCAGAGTGAACCGAGTTATAGACACCAACAGTTCATTAAATTCCGTCTAGTCATCAATTTTTTTTTTTTTCTCTTATATATTGTAGAAATTTTAGTAGTGTTGGGAGATACTAGAAACAAACATTATTTTGTTTTATTTGCCTTACTTCATAATAAAATTATATATATATATATATATATATATATATATATTATATATATATAATTATATATATATATATATATATATAATATATAATATTATATATATAATATATATGATATTAGTATTATATATATATATTTATATATATATATAATATATAATATTTATATATATATATAATATATTATATATATATATCATTATATATATATATATATATTATATATATATATATATATAAATATATATATATATATTATATATATATATATATATATATATATATATATAAATAAATATTATTATATATAGTATATATATATATATTATAATATATTATTATATATAATATATATATATAATAATAATAATATATATAATTATATTATATATATAATAATTTATTACTATATATATATAAATATAGGCGCTATTCCTTTAAAAGTGATGTTTACATTAAAAAGACGGATATCGAAAATTTCGCCAAAACTACGAGTGGAAGCCACAGGTCACGTGTTATGCTAAACTCTAATAGAAGAGCGGCAAGAGTTCAAAAATTTGTTTTTTTCTATCATGCTAATTTTTTGCAATTTTTTGTTAATTTTTTTTTTTAATTTTTTTAAGGGCTTGCGCCGACGTGATACAGAGGGGGAACGAAGTCCTCCCGTCGTCCCCCGCTGAGGTCGAGAAACCCTGACTCGGTCCATCTTTTGCGATTTAATCTTGGGTATTCCTTTAGTATAAAAAAACAAAAATAATTTGCAACTCTGACGCTCTATTGCTTTGAAATACATTGAAATCGATATATATCGTTCGTTCAATATATATCGGTAACTTCCTTTTAAAGGACAGTCATGTAAACTTCGGTCCTTAAAAGTATGTTAACCGATATATATTGAACGAACGAATATAATCGATTTCTTTCGAATTATTAAAACCTAATTAACTAAGTGGCTTTTGCCAAAAACTTTTTTTGTTTTAACTAAAAATTAAATCGCCAAGATGGAACGGTCAGGATCTCCGACTTAAGCGTGGGGACGGGGGGGCGACTTTCGTCCCTCCTGTCCCACACGGTCGGCTCGAGCCCTTTAAAAAATAAATTTTAAAAAAATAACCAAAAAAAATTAACAAAAATTTAGCATGAT
>JABUQX010037269.1:0-5000 GCA_015478945.1 Trachelipus rathkii | reverse complement strand
GCCAATTTTGCTTATTTATATATTTTTTATTTGTTGCTATTCATTATTTTGGTTTATTTTGTTACGTTTACATTTACATTTAGTTTTACTATTTTTCCCCTTTTTTTTTGTTGTTTCAATTTTTTTTTTAAAATAACATTTATTTTAAATTAAAAAAAAATATTCAGTTTTTGTTTTATTTTACATTGTTTTAAATGAATAGATATATTTTTATCTTAATAAATATGTAAGATTAGTTTGGTCACGCCATTTAAAGACGACAATTTGTCATGCAGACGATATTTTGCCATCTGAAAATTTGATTTTAATGTTTTTTCTTAGAATTTAAGTCTTGGTTATGTTATCTGATAACGAAGTAAGGTTAATTTTTTGAGTTAGGCATTAGAAAGTGACATCAGAATGTGAGAATGCTAGAGTAAAAGGCTTGTTTGGAATAAGTTAAAATTTTATTGATTTGGCTCACTAGTATAGCCATAGAAATCTTATATCTATCTATATCTATCTATCTACTCTATCTATCTATCTATCTTAGTCTATCTATCTTATCTATCTATCTACTAATCTTACATATAATCTATCTATTCTATCTAATCTATTCTATCTATTTATTCTATTTATCTGCTTTTATCTATCGATCTATCTATCTATCTATCTATCTATCTATCTATCTTTATCATCATACTATCTATCTATCTATCGTATCAAAAAGTCTATGCTATCTAATATTATATATATATATCTATATATAATTTATATATAGATATATACTATATATATATATATATATATTTATAGTATATATAATATACTATATAATATATAATATATATAAATATATATTATATATATATGATACATATATACATAATATATATATATAGTATAATATATATATATAATATATATTACTATATATGATTATATAATATATTATAATATATACTATATAATATATATTATATAATATATATATATGATATATATTAAATAATAATTATAAGTTTTATATTATGCCAATATAATTTATTTTAACTGTAATAATATTTTTTAATGTACTCAGTGTACGAAACAAAGAATTAAAGCCTAAAGACTATCTATCTCTCAATCACCATATCTGGTATTTTCTTCTTTTCTTGCTCTTCTTTCTTACTTAATTTTTACATTCACTTCTCTTTCATCCTTCTTCCTTCAGCGATTCCATCTTCTCTTTATCTATTGTACAATAAACATATAAGAGTAAACAATTGGGGTTGGCGAGAAGAAGCTCCGAAGTCGCTTCTTCTTTCTTTCGATTCTGTTTTGTTTTCTTTCTTTTCATTTTTCCGCAAGAATGCATTGCCATATGTAATTAAATTTTGTGTAACCTACAAAAATTTGAATAAACATTATGCACATTTGAAAATGTGAATTCTCTCTCTCTCTCTCTCTCTCTCTCTCCTCTCTTCCTCTCTCTCTCTCTTCTCTCTCTCTCTCTAACTTTTCTCAGTTTTTCAGCTCGCCACCAGCGCATCTATCTATCGTCTCGTCCAAAAGAGTCTTCGATTGATTCTCTCTCTCCCTCTCTCGACTCCAGTCAAATAGAGTCGCCCTCAATAACTCGAGTCACATAGTAGTAAACAGAGTCAATCGCACATACCCCCACACACACATATAGATATATATAATATTATATCACCTTATATATTATCAGAATTGTACTCAGACATCTTAGTTACATTACAAATTGATGATTATAATTTTTTGGTCAATACTATATATATATAATTTATTTCATATATATATTAGTATATATATATATATATATATAATATCTAAATTATGCTATATATATAATATATGAAAACTAAATAATATATTAATATATACTAATATTATTAATATATAATTATATAATATATATACTTATATAATTTATCGTTAAATATATTATTATACTACTATACTACCTATAACATATATCTATCTTATTAACTAAATAAGAGATATATAATATATATATATATATATCGTGAATGAATAGTTGAGGGGAAAAAAATAGAGATAGATTGAAGGAGTGGAGAATAAGAAGGGGGATGAGAATCACTATGGAGATGTTGGAGTGGCTCTGGAGCGGATGAAGAACGGTAAGGGACATATGAGGAAGATGGGATACCCATAGAATAAAAAGAAGTGAGGAGATAAAATGAACAGAAGTAATTTCGAAATTGTTCAATAGGTGTGAAGAACGCATGATTCGGCCGAACGCCCACCAAACAGGTGGTGGCGGAAAGTCAATATGTAAATAGTTTTCCAATATCTAGGGGTAAAAGATAAAGATGCAGGGAAGACCTGTAAAAAAAAACTACTGGGAACTATTCTTGTGGACCATTTGGCAAATATCATTAGAAGAATACTGGAGAGAAAGGACTGAGAATTGAGGAAGAGTCCTGTAGGAATAGAGGAAGAGGGAAAAGAGCGCCTGGCCCTCGCTTATCTTTATATATATATATAATAGGTAATTCTAGTATATAATATATATATATATATATATATATATATAAAATATTATATATATATTTATATATATGTTTAAGTAGTATAATATCAACTATATATATATTATATATATATATTACTATATATATATAATAATTTCATATATGACAATAAATAATTCTATATATTATATTTATAATATTTACAAAATTAGAGTATTATGTATTAATAAAATAGAATATTTCTATTATATATTATAATATATATATAATCATATATTAATATATATATATATATATAATATAATATATATATACTACGGTATATATATATATATATATAAGATTATATATATAGTATAATATGTATAATAGATATATTATATAATATTAGTATATTATATATATCAATTATCTATATATACTAGTAATAATAGTATATATATATATATATAATATCTATAGAATATAATACTCATTCCTTGAAAGGACATAAGAGACACATTATTGAGGCGAAATTAAGTTTTCAGTGCCAACAAAGCATAATTTTTTAGATGAATCGAATGACATATGTTTCAGATTTCCTAGAACGATTCTTTGGACATTTACTGAGACATCGAAGAAAAATAAATGAAATAATTTTTTTTATAAAACAACCTTTTGTAGCTTTATTTTAACCTATTGTTGTTTCGAATATATAAAAGTAAGAATAAAGTTAATAATGCAAAATATGACTTACTTATTGAAATCCACCACACCACATTGATTTAACGGTTGAGATGTATTAGTGAGGAAATATTTAAAATTAAACATATTTGTTTTTCTTCACCTTTTCAAGTCAAACTTGAATGTTTTAATATAATTGATAAGATATTATGAAATACAAAAGTTATAAATATTAAAATTAGTAAAAAAAATTATGTTTAAGATATTCGCTTTGTTCAACATTTTGGAAGATTTTTAGGCTTTCTTGTGGAATATTTTTTACTTTTTTTTTTGTTTGAAACATTTGAAAATTACTCCTTATAATATACTCGAAGTTCGTTAAAATCAGCAGGTATCACTTTAATAGACGTGCACATAATACTAAAATAAACTACTACACTATGAACTTACTAGCTACTACTACTATACTGCACTACTATACTACACTTACTACTACTACTACTTACTTACTCTTACTACTACTTAATAATAATAATCAATAATGAATAATTATAATGGTAATAAATTTAAAAAATAATGTTATTGCTAAATGTATTGAGATTTATTATTACTGCTTATTAGATTTTTTTGTTACATCATTATTATTATTATTATATTTATTATTATTATATTGATTTATAATAAAAGATAATTAGAATAAAAAATAATATAATATCATAAAAAATATAATAAATAAATAAAAAATAAATATAATAAATAATAAAAATCAAATAAATATAATAATAATAATATAAAATAATAATAATAATATAAATAATAATAATGACATTAAAATAATAATAATAATCTTAAAACTTCAATAACTTTCAATACAGAAAATAAAAAATCATATTTTTTTCTGTGGCAAATAAAATAATAATAATCAATAATAATATAAAATAAAATAATAATAATATAAATCAATAATAATTAATACTAATAATAATTCTAAACTTCGTTATTTATACAGAAAATTAAAAAATTTACAATTCTTCAATATAGACACAAGTACTTTAAAATGAGTTATATCTGGTGAATTTTAGCATGGCGGGCGGTACGTGTCCTTATGGCAGCGTAGCTGATAAGGACACTGGTTTTTGAGATACAGATAATTGCTTTTTCCTTCATGTTATTCTCGTAAATTATTTTTTATCACGGCGTTTTTAACACCCAGCTAGATTTTAAAGACACATTATTTATTATTTTATGATTATAGTTATATTTAATCATTATTTGTTCGAAGAAATGGAGATCACGAAGTGATCTCAATTTCGAGGTGTCTTGTGCTCCGACTCTGCCGAGCTCCATCCGCCGGTACCGACCTGCCCGACTCAAGGCTGCGACTCCGTACTCCGATCCGCTCCTCGTTTATCCTCAGGATTTTTTTTGTCTATTATATTATGATTAATCATTATTATTATTATTATTATTATCATTATAATATATATTATTATTATTAATTATTATTATTAATTAATTATTATTTTATTATTATTAGAAATGATTTTAGGTCTCTCCGCTCTGCTCAGCTATGGCTCCAATACTATATTACCATGTTAGAGTTATCGTAATCAGTTAAACTTTGCATGCGTGTTAGATGGTGACATATGCCCTCGTCGTAGACGACAACACAACGGTATGACTCCCAGTGGGTTCCCGAAGGGAAGGGGAACCGCACTAACCCCCTAGAAAAATCGCAAGTGTTCGTATTGCTGAATTTTGTGAAGGATTCCAGAGTTGGAATTCTATTTCTAGAACAATACTCTTGTATGTTGAATATGGTGGAGTTGGCTCCGGACCCGGTGCTGGAGCCACTGCGTG
>JABUQX010037268.1:70000-97500 GCA_015478945.1 Trachelipus rathkii | reverse complement strand
AAGAATATTGGCAAAACGAAAACGGCTTTAGTAAAAACTTTCATAACGGGATTTTAGTGCTACATGCGTGACAGACCGGCCCAGACCATATATACTATACTATACTATATATATATACTATTATATTATATATATATATATATATATATATATATATATATATATTATATATATATAATATATATATATATATATATATATAAGCCCTGTTATGTTTTAAGACTCCGTCCAGTTTTGATTTTTTTTTTTGTTTTTTTTAAATATTGCGGCTTAGTATAGATACTACAGCAATGAATTTGGTTCAGGAGGGTGGTGGATTCAGATGATTCAAGAGTTCGATAAATATTTTAAATAGATGTATTTAATATTCTCATTTATTATAGATCAATGAAATTATATAAAAATGGAAAATTCGAAAAGTACGACACTTAAAAAAAACCAATTACTATTGTGGAATCAGCTAATAAAGCTTATTACAAAAATGTAAGAAAATAAAAAAAGAAACAAGAAAAAATATTTTTTTTTTTCCAGATAAATTGAAAAATATCTCGAGAAGTACAACACTTACAGAAAACCATATATACATATTTTGGGAATCAGCGTATAAAGTTTATTACAAAAAATGTAAAAAATAAACATTTAAAAAAAAAAAAAAAAAAAAAAAAAAAATTAGGGGCTCGAGCGACGGGGACCAGAGGGGGGACGTTTTTTCCATACCCCGTAGGGGGGGCGGAGGAACGCCCTTCGACCCCCAAATACCAAGAGGCGGGGGTTCCCGGAGACGCCTCCCGGTAGGGGGGAAAATAGTCTACGCCGTCGTTCACTCGGAAGGGCGAGAGACCCGACTCTGCATCTTGCGGTTATAACCTTTGGTATTCCTTTTAGTTTAGAAAAAAAAAAAAAAAAAGTTTTTTTTTTAAAAGCTTGACGGAGTCGTTAAAAACCTGAACTGGTCTATATATTTTTGAATGCATGTCCGTCACCGGGCCTTAAATTGACGTGTTAGGATCAATATACAAGAATAGTATGAAAAAAAACAAAAAAAAAAATCAAGTTGAAGCTTGACGGAGGTACTTAAAACATAAAGGTCTATAAAATTTATATATCATAGCTAATATATAGTTATGTTATTCTAATATATATATACTGTGTATAGTATTAGTTATATATAATATTAGTACTATAGATACTATATATTATATTATATTTATAGTATGTATAATATATATATTATATATATAGTATATATATATTTGAGAAACTTTTACTTTTTCGTAAACAGAATATTTATTTGGTATTTATACCCTTGGCAATATAAAACTATTTATTCACAATGACATTTAATATATTATAAGATTAAAACATAGCTTTTTTAGCTTTCGCTCCCTACATTAAGAGAGCTTCCTCAGAAACTCCTATCCTTAGTAATATCTGTATGGAATTATTCGAATTCTATTTTATTTCTGATCATCCCCTTCTCCATAACTCTACATGGTTAAGATATGTAGACGATGTTTTTTGTTCTGTCCCTAAACATGTTAACATTCAAGATATTCTACATTTCATTAATAACATCCATCCTTCGATCACTTTCACTCATGAGTTACCTCATAATTCTTCTATTCCTTTTCTTGACACTTTAATTTCATGGCAAAATTCTCCTCAGTTACTTTACTTCAATCTTACAGGAACGCCGCCTTCTTCTTCTTCTTCTTTACATACACTGTTCTTCATAAGCGCCGCAGTGTCTTCATCAGTTCAACACTAAACTTGCTACTCTTTCTTCCCTTTACCTTAGAGCTTTTAATATCTGTTCCCCCCCTTTCTCTCTACAGAAACTAAATTTCTTTCCTCTATATTCGGTAATTTAAACTATCCTCCTTACGTTATTAATCTAGCATATCAAAAAGCGAAGAAAAAGTTTTATAATAGTTCCCCCCCTACCTCTAATAACAACCTTACTTATCTTCCGATCCCATGTAATTTAAATTTCAATATTAAGAAACATATTCCAAATAATATTTGTTTTACAAAAAACAATTCCGTCCCATTAAAAAGAATTTTCAAACCCCCCAAATCAACTAAACACATATCCCAATGTATATATAAAATCCCATGTCATGATTGCTCCAGTATTTATATAGGTGAAACTCATGACTTCACCAGAAGGCTGAATCAACATAAACAGGATCTTGAGGATGATACCATGAACTCTGCATTGACATTTCACCGAAGGACTAACAATCACAAGATAAATACTAAAGAAGCCTCCCCTATTAAATTTTGCAACCATGTTAAAAAAAGAAAAATTATGGAATCCGTTTTTATTTACAACATAGATAACTTCAATAAAGCGCCGGGAGACTTCAGGCTCGACAAAATCCAGAATTCTTTTTTGCTCTCTTCAAGATGTTTCGGCGATATCAAGATGAACGGCACGTGAAGACCAACCAACCTATAAATTAATCCTTTACTTATTATTTGTTTTTTAAAATTTTGTTTAGTTCTATTAAAGTTATTTCTGAGGAAGCTCTCTTAATGTAAGGAGCGAAAGCTAAAAATTAACTTACTGTAAATAGTTTTTAATCTTATAATATATTAAATGTCATTGTGAATAAATAGTTTTATATTGCCAAGGGTATAAATACCAAATATATATATACAATATATTATATTATATACTATATATATATATATATATTTATATATATAAATATATTATTTATATATATATATATAATATATAGTTATTATATATATATATATATATCATGTTAGGTCACTACTCCTTAAGAGGATGTTACATAAAAAGACATGATATCGAAAATTTCGACGAACGCTAAAGCGTAAAACCTGCAGTGTTCATGTGTTAGCTAAAATATATTGACGCACTTTAATTTTGTGATTAATTTTCTCTAGTAAATCATGTTATTTTTATGTTAATTTTTTATATATTTTTTTACCATTTACATTTTAATGGGCTCGAGCGACGGACGGATGGGACAGAGGGGGGAACGACCTCCGTCGTCCCCGCTGAGGCCGAGAGACCCTGACTTTTTTCCATCTTTGTGATTTAATCTTGGGTATTCCTTTATTAAAAAAAAAAACTGTTATTTGCAACTTCGAGCTCTATTGCCTTGAAATAAATATCGAAAAAATCGATATAAAATCGTTCGTTCGATATATATTCGGTTAACATCCTTTTAAGGACAAGTTCATATATATATATATATATATAATATATATATATATATATAATAATATATATATTATATATTATATATATAAATATAAATTATATATATAATCTACACATCATACATAAATATATATATATATATATATATATATATATATACAAGTATAGTTCAATCTTAAACTAATAGTTCAACCATAAATAAATACATAAGAGGATTTAGTGTGAATCAACAATAAAAAAAAAAAAACAAGCAAGAATAATATTTTCAAGAAGTTTAATAATAATTGGCAACTATTTAAGTCATATTGAATGTGTTGCCACATATCGGTATTTTATTATTTAAATCTTCGTTTACATATTTATATACTAATTTTGTTATTAAAGCATTTTTAATTTATTATTTATTTTAAAATTCATGAAGAAAATTCAGGTAATCAGGTAATTGGCAACAAAATGATATATTACAAGTCAAAGCAGTGATGTATTAATATGAATTAATTTAATAGTATTTTCATTTTGCTTAAATGAGCAGCTTTGTATTATTTAAATATTTATATCAATCGAAACTCTCATTACAATAAAAAATGTGTGAAAAATGTTATTATAATAATAATAATAATAATAATAATAATAATAATAATAATAATAATAATAATAATAATAATAATAATAATAATAATAATAATAATAATAATAATAATAATAATAATAATAATAATAATAATAATGTTTATTATTATTATTATTATTATTATTATTATTATTATTATTATTATTATTATTTTATTATTATTATTATTTATTATTAATATTAAATATTAATATTAAATATTAATATTAATATTAATATTAATATTAATATTAATATTAATATTAATATTAATATTAATAATAATAATAATAATAATAATAATAATCCTAAGAATCAATATAATAAAATAATAATAATATAATAATAATAATTAACATTATTTATTATTATTATTATTATTCATTATTATTATTATTAATTATTATTATTATTATTGTTATTATTATATTATTATTATTATTATTATTTTATTATTATTATTATTATTATTATTATTATTACTATTATTATTAACATACGAATATAATTCAATCTTAAAATAATAGTTCAACCATGAATAAATTGCAAAATAGGATTTAGTGTGAAGCAACAATTAAAAAAAAAACAAAAAACAAGAATTAAATTTTCTTGAAGTTTAGAAAGGTTAGGTTTTGATAAATTTTTGTAGTTTTGTTACATATTACTATGATGATATAAAATTCAAATTCAAATTTGATTAATTGATATTTTTATGTTATAAGTATAAAAAGAATAAAGAATTTAGTAAAAAACAAATTGTTTTTAACAATTTGTGTTTTTATAAAGGACTTATTTTTATGTACATGTTTAATGTAAAAAACTTATATTTTTTTATGATTATACAAAAAATGATACTTAAATATAACTTTAATCACTTAATTAATGGATCACGAATGGGAAGGAGGGTTGTTTAACAGTTTTAATTTATTGATCTCTTGATTAATTGACTTTTTTTAATAAAAAGAATAAAAGATTTAGTAGAAACATAAAATATTTTTAATATATTTATGCTATGTTCATACAAAGACTTATTTTATGTTGGTTTTATACAAGAACAAATATTTTATATTAATGTTTACTGCATAATACATGTTACAAACTTTAAATAAAACAGTAAGTCAATAGCGCATGGCATGGTGGAAGGGGATGGGGTATGTTATTTGAGCTACTACTTTTAATGCTTAGGGTCATAAAGTATACACTATTTTTATAAAAAAATTTAAATTTACTAAATTTATTTTTAATTTAAAAAAAAAAATAGATAAAATTTCATAATAAAAGTTTTAGAATAAAATTTTTTAAAAAATAAATAAAAAGTTTATAAATAAAAACACTTTAATAAAATAATGTAAAAAAAAATTTAAAAAATGGCAACAACACATAATAAAACTGGAAAAGTAAATTACAAAAAAATAAATTAAAATGCCGTAATTAAATGTATGTGATAAGATATATGTTTGAGCCAGGGTGGGTATGGAAGTTAAGGCTTAGCTAATGTATATGAAGATCGGTTCGAAAGGTAAGTAATTAGAGAGTAAGCCGTATAATTGTGCTAATTTTCAAATTTGGGGTTGGTTCCCCATCTCATATGGGGACCTTACTTTTTCTGATTCCTCTGGAATCATCCTTCGTCGTCGCTCTTTCATCTTCTGCTATGCAAATTTCGTCTTCTTTTGAGCACTTCTTGCTTTTCGTCAGGGACCCCCTTTAAGGGTGCTCAGGTAGCCCGTAGGAACTTAAAACCTTCAAATTCCAGTTCATCGGGTTCGAAAACATATACAACGACGTCAATATTGTGTTATTAAGAATATATTTTGTAACTCAGCACCGCACCGGCTCTAGCATCAACTCCTACTAAGGCTCCGGCAATGGCTCATTTGCTCTGACACATGAGCGTTCTCAGCATCCGACCTCTTCTTTATCCTTCCTTTATCTAGTGAGTTTTAAAAATAGTAATGATTTTCTTTCGATTATTTTTCCAATGTAAAAAGTCAATCAGGGAACGAAGAAAGACGATTTAAATGTTGAATTGAGATTAAAAACCTAGATAAATCGACTTAGATCATCAGAATGGTCAAGCGATCATTGAAAATCTTCTAGGAGCCAAACGGTCATCCAGACCTCAAAAACGATCTCACCGACCTTAGGAACCCTAACTTTGATACATCAAATATCAAAATCTAACGAAGTGATAGAAATTTACAAGTCAAATGCTGAACTGACTTGGAATTTCCTGTTGTTCATAAGCTCCAGAGCATCCGAGAACTATCACTCATCCCTTAGAAACGCGTCGCGGTCAGTTACTTGCAATACTGCCACTGGGTAAAACCAGCCAAACTCCTCCGGGTTGGAACCAAGTCAGCTGTTCACATGACTTGATAAAATGCGGGCGACCATGCCCCGTGGAAAAGGCGCAGAAAAAATAATAAAATGTAGCATAAAATGATAAAGAGTAACAAAAATACTAAAAATTGAAAGATTTAGCGGACTAGGTTGAAAAGATTTAGCGACAAATCTGTCATCTGTCACTTTTGCTGTCAGTTGCGCACCCTCTACTACTGCGTAGTATGACAAAAATCGATCTTTTTTCGATATTGTCTTTTCTTAAATATTTTTCCTACCCATGCATGATGACGAAAAAACTTTGCCATATCTAACGGTTTCGGTTTATTTCCGAAAATTCGTTAACGTTATGATAAGATTTGCTAAGTAGCCACAGATTTACTTTGCATAAAGAAAACTTATCATAATCTGAGCTTACTGGGTTCAAAATCGAATCGTAACCTATTATAATATTATTATATATATAATATATAAATATTATATATTATATATTATATATATATATATATATATATATAATAAATATATATATATATATTATATTACTATATATATTATATATATATATATACATAATAAATATATAAATAAAATAATAAAATAAATAAAATAAATAATAATTAATATATATAATATATATTATATATTATATATATATATATAGTAATTATATTATATATATATACTATATATATATATATAGTAGTTATATAGTATATTATAGGATCTATTTATTTGGCTTTATAGTATGGCATTATTATATATATTATTATATATATATAATTTATATATATATTATATAATATATTATATAATTTATATAGTATATTATATATATATATATATATATATATATAAATTATTATAATATTATTAATATATATAATATATTATATGATTATTTTGTAATATTTATTAATTTATATTTTATAATTTAATTATAATTATATATAATTTTATATATATATTATATATATATTTATATAATATATTATAATATGTTTATATATAATATAATTATTAATTATAATTATTATATTATAATATTATATTTTATATATATATATATATATTATATATATATAATATTACCGTATAATATTTTCTATCAACCTAAACTTATCTTTCTGATATTTTTTCTATCATTGTTTATGATGGTTCATTCATTATTATCATAGTTATTATTGGTAAGGTGACTGTGATATTATTGCACCGGGGAAACAGAATAAGTATGAAATAATATATGACTGCAAGTCGAAAATAGAAAAGCCAGCCTTACCAGTCTCATACTTCCCTTAATTATTTATACATTACTAATATTATTAATTATATTTATTAATTATATATATATATTAATAATTTATAATTATATTATTATATATATATTTATGATTATTATATATAATTTATATATATTATATATATATATATATTAATATAAATTAATATATATATATATATATTATAATTATATAATTATATTAATAATGAGACCTTTATATATTATATATGATAATAATCCTAACTCAATTATATGTATGATATATATTATTAGTAGTATTTCTCTACTCAATTAAATATATAATATATATATATAATATTTATAAGTATTTATTGGGTATATAAGTTGTTAGTATATATATAATTATATATATATAATATATATATATATTTATAAATATATATATATATATATATATATATATATATATATATGACGCAACGCTAAAAAAAAATTTGTGTCAGTGTGAAAATGAAAGCCTATCGAAACATCGATTATATCATTAAAAAAAGCATGTGTTTTATACATGTTTTTATTATGCATGTTTTTTATTCATTTGTTATATTTATTGGTCTCCCTCAAACGAAAATTTATTGAATTTTCAAAACCAGAACAAGAATATTTTGCATAATAATAATTAATAATAATAATAATAATAATAATAAGAAATTACTTATTAATATACATTATTATTAATACTAATTATAATAATAATTAATATATAATAATATATTTTTTTGGAATGAGATAATAATAATAATAATAATAATAATAATAAATAATAAAAATAAATAATTAATTATATAATAATAATAATAAATAATTATAGTTATTCATATAATATAATAATAATTAAATAAATAATTAAATAATAATTAATTATATTATTTTTCCATATAATAATATTAGTCATATATATTTTGTTTAATTTTTTAATTTAATTAATAATAATAAAGAATAATATAATATATAAATATAAACTGCAACTCCACTTTTACATCTATAGTCATCACCATCTTCACACTATATAACAACTCAAAGTGAAAAACATATTTCAATTTTAATCACTAACTACTTTATTTAGACTTTATGACAATATATAAAACTCTATATATTGAATATATTATATTGCATACAATATTTAATATTAAATCCATAAAATTAAATTATTTATTGAATATTTTACTTAAAATTTACAGGTAATTTGTTCTAACCCGGTATCTACCTATTTATATGCATCTATATTAATTATATATATAAATATATATATATATTAATGATAATGAATTTTGCAATATAAAATTTAGGAGGGGGTGTGCTCAATATATATATATATATAATTATAGTTTTATATTATAAGATTATATATATATATGTATGTATAAGTATATATATATTATATGATATATAATATTATATATATATATAGATTATATTAATTAATTATATATATATATATACTTAATATATATATATATTCTATATATATATTTATTATTAATATTAATATATAGTTAGAATATATTATAGATTTTTTTATTATTTTTATTTAATGTTTTCTACGCTTAAGTAATGTTAATATATAGTTAATATATATATGATATATCATTAGCAGTAAACAAATGATTTATAAGTAAAATCTATATTATATTATTATATATTTGTGAAATCAGATACCTAATAATATATATTCTTATATATAAGGATGGGATATTAATAGTCTTATTTATTTTATTTTTTATTTATTTTTTTTTTGAGTTTAATTTTTATTTATTTTTTTTATTTTATAATATAGACTATTAAATAAGGTAATTACTATACTAGTAGGGTAACGCAAATAGATATGTGATTACTAGGAATATCGGGGTCTTACTCGGCCTCGTCGGTTTTGTAACGACATATAATATATTAAATATATAGTAGTTATATATAGATATATATATAGTATATATAGTATAGTGATATATATAACTTATTCTCTACCTCCTCATAGGTAGTATAATGGTTCATCCGGAACCCCTATATCCGTATATATTTCTATTTGGTTACTATATTTGAGCGTATGTCGCGTAGGGTATATGTATAGTTATATAGTTTCCTTTTACCGACCATCCACCTCCTGGTTGGTATGAATACGATCCCCCCCCTTCTTGTGTTCCCGCCATCTGAGGTCTAGGATCCGAGGCCTCCATAAAATTGCGCTGAAATTTAATATTGGTATTTTTTTGAATTTAAATTTTATAAGTTTTTTTTAGGGGGCTCTGAGCCAGTCACGTATGGTAGTAATCATGAATGGTATTAGCTATGAGTGAGATGTTTCATATACCCCGTGATAGGTGATTAGTAATGGTCGGTATATATATAATATCAGGACATCCCCGCGACATAACCATAAAGACCAAAGAATATGCGGTATAATCTCTTGAGTGTTTACTGCGAGGACTCATCTACTTAACTTCGTCTATCAGTAACGATAACGAGTGTGTGAGAGGAGGACGTTATGGGACAGTTAGTGCTTTTGCTCCACCGATACGTGGACACCAGGAGAATACCTTTTATTGAAGGCGAGAGAGACCCCGACTTCCTGCTCTTCTTTTGCGGTTTACCCTAGGGTATTCCTTTTAGTAAAAAAAAAATAAATTTACTTCTAAAATAAAAAAAAAAAAATAAAAAATAAAGTTATAAATCCCATTCCATTAGATATTTTACGTGACTGACTTCCAAATATATATTTAAAATTTGTATTTACTCATGGTATAGGACCTGCCTTATAGTTCTCTAGCTACATACTTAGTGGAGCATTTAAAATAGATCTTAGCTGAACTCAATTCTATTATATATATATTATATATATAATTAATATATAGTATATTATTTAAATATATTATATTATATTATTAATAATTATATATTTAAATAATATATTATATATATATATTTATATATTATAGATATAGATTGTTCATACTCACCATCATAATAAATCATTATTAATCTCTGAATAGATACGTATATATAAGTAAGCACTCAATTATCATGTAGATCAGAGGTAAAATATTAGTCATAGATGGAAAGGTATTTATTTTATGTATGTGTATATGACCTAATAGGTGAGTGAAAGTTTGCAATAAGTATATTGCTAGGCGCGATAGCAAATACCTACTATCATATTCCGTTCAATACGCAGTTTAGATAAGTCTCTATACTTGCCATATCGCATATATTATATATATATTGGGTATATATGATAGTGAATATGGGTGACGTTAATGTTGATTCGTAAACTAACAAAAAATTAGATTACCTAAATACGCATGGTGACTTGGAAAAATACATATCAATTTCTTTTTAAGGGTCTTCCAAAAATAAAATAAAAAATGAGAAATCATGAAGAAGTTAAGTTCGTGTTATTATAGAATCGAATTTTTTAATTTTATATTTGCGTGATTTGTATTATTAAAAAATTATTACCATCTCTTTGATATCCAGTAACTTATATGATATTTCTTTTTGTAAGGAGCATGGTTTAGTTTTTTACTTAATGGTTCCATGTATTCTCTTAATTTTTGATTATTTATGTTTAATTTTATTAATTTCTATATATAAATTTATTATATTATATATTAGTTTATGGTCTATTATATTATAGTTAGATTATTATTATTATTATTATTATTATTATTTCTAGTATTATTATTTTGTGATTATTATTTATTATTATATTACAAAATCTTTAATAGTTTATTATAATAAATGCTCAATATATAATCTGTATATATATCTACAGAAAATTACTTATTGATTATTCTTATTAGTATTATTATTATTATTATACCTCTGACGAATCATATAAAACATTTTTATTTATATATTGTCATTATTCTCATGATTATTATTATTATTATTTTACTACTGTTTAAGTTATTTATTATTACTCTGTAAATTACTCTATGTAATTATTATTAATTCCAGTATATATTATCCTTATTATATTAAACTGTTATGATATAGTTTTGTGGTAATCACTACGACTCTTTAAATGGTGTCTCGAATATCCAAAAAGTGACACTACCATTTAATAATAACGTTCTTCATGGGAGATAAATTGAAATGCTGAGAGGATTCCCTATACCCCTAAGTCAGTATCTGATATATAAGAAGACCTCTACTTCATAAAGTGTAGGTTAATGGCGAAGAATCGTTAATGTCATCCATAAATTTCCTATAAGTTCTTCTATAATACATATTTTAGAATATATGAAGTAAATACTCCTACTTTTTGTAGTGTCACATAAAATTTTTTAAATTAATTTTCATTTATACTCTCACAATATGACTATTAAGTTTTGACGCTCATTTTGGTTGCTCTTCTTCTCAATTTTGAACTTTAAATTTTATGTAGTAAGAATTGAGGTAGTGGTTGTAAAAAAAAAATATTTTATTATTGCCGGGAAAAGAACGTTATCCATAATGAAGTATCACTTTCAATTATATATCCTTCTTCACTTTTTTTTTGGAAAACATTTTAAGGTTATCCGACGAACTTAATGGTTATAATGTAATAAGTTTTGTCTAATTTAGATACTGACCTCCATTTAAATAAATTTTGCATTCTTATATTTGTTTGCAAATGAATAGGAAATCCATGCTTAATGCAAGAATCGGTTTTGGTAAATGTGGAATGAAAATAAGACACAATTTGAAGTTTTTGAGTTATTCACTCAATCGTAAATTAAATTATTATCCACAGTCTACATTGTATATATTTGTATTTTTATTTAACATATTGTAAATATTTAACATTATTTTTATTATTATTTTTTAATAAAGTTTTAGAATTCAATTTTGAGGTAATTTTGCTCTTTTCAATTGTAGTATAATTTTTATTAAATATTTTATGGAAATTTTTATTCTCTTTGCAGGACTAAAAAATTTACGCAAGTTGAATCTAAACAGCACGAAGCTCTCTCTTCAAATGTTTGAGCAATTAAAAGAAGCATTGCCGTCATTGCAAGAAGTGGACGTTCGGTACACCGACGCATGGTGACCTCATGCCTTCAGTAATTATTTTTTCGATTTAGAAGAAGATGAGGATTCGGAAACGAATCAACTGGAGATTGAACAATTTGGAATAAGGTGTAGAAAAAGACTATGTAAATTATTCTAATAAATTAAGTTTAGTACATTGACACCTTTATTAAAAGAAAATCTTATTTTGACTCCGAAATGCGTTGGTTTTATATTTACTTTGTTAAGGGAAACAGAAAAGGGGTCAAAAAGACCCATAAAAGTTATCATGACATAAACGCATTAAGTTAAGTAATAATATTTTTGTTTATGGGCAATTATGAATGTTATTTAAGCCTTTATTGTAACCAAAAAAGTAAATATTTGTTAAATTATTTGTGTAGATTTTTTCTCTGTATGGATGAGTGTAAATAAACCATAAAGTTCCTGTGCCAAAGAAATTTCAAATTCATATATATTTTTAAGAGTATCATGTGAGTATACTAACAGGCCATTACTACATTCCTTTTTTATTTAAAGTAGGTCAGCCATTTTAAAATACATTTACAATTTTTACTTGCTAAGAAGAAACAATTTTTTGTGCCAGTAACAATTGTCATAATACCAATTGCCTTTACACTTCAAAATATGTAAGACATTTATATTTAACTTTCATCATACATTTTTCTACAATTTGGTTTTCCCTGAAGCCACACGATCAAATTAAATATGTTATAATCTAGAGTTAATCCTTATAGTCTGGGCCGGGGTTTGGCAACCAGTGCTTTTCACAAGCCCTATTGGGCTTTGCAAATCTTTTAAAATTAGATTTCTTAAAATTATTAATAAAAAATTTAGTATACATAGGAATTATCAGGGAGGAGGAGGAGATCGAAGTTTCCTATTTTGCAAATTACTTTTTTTTATTAACTTTGTTTTTTTTCCTATTAATAAATAAAAATGCTTATAAAATAGTTTCCAAGTTTTTTTTTTATAGTTTTTTGTTGAACCTTGTCAATTACCTACGAACGAACAACAATTTGTTTTACATGTTTAGTTGATTTTTCAAAATGTTTTGAGGAGCTTTTCAAATAAAATTTTAAGACTTAGGTGCTCCGTAAAAATAAAAAATTTGAAAAACTCTGGTTTAGATTCTACATGAACAGACCCTAACTCCATGTAATTAGAAATTAACAATATACATTAATAAATTTTTGAGTAAATGGTCTTATATCAAAGGTTTTAATGTTTAACTTTTGCAACTGTTATTTACTCGAAATATATCAAAAGAAACCTCCCAAAATTTCAATTTAAAAGAAAATATAATCCCCATTCGAATCTTGAACTGCTGCTAACTCTCACAAACCACCTATTTGTCATTCCTAATCTAATTTTATTAATTAATAAATTCTAATTGAGCGCTATATCATAAATTCTTATAATTAAGGCTATAGCAGTTCACTCCATAAAATCTACGGTATGTAAAATTAGTGCTAATATACATCATATATTAAACACACACATATACGAACGACAAAAAATAACAATCTAATAAAAAAAAAACATTTCCTTACAATGTTACGACATTTTTTACAGTTCAAATGAACAATATAATTAACGTTCAAATGAACAGTAATAATTACCGTTCAAATATATATTATATGTTTGAAATAATGGTATATAATTTCTAATACAGAATATATAATCAAAATTCCAACATTCTTTGGGGAAAACCTATTATGAAATTAGCATATTTTTTATTGCTAATTTATGTGTAACTTTCTATTGGAGAGTATGTACATATGTATGGCATATTGATGTACATTATATATACTATATATATAATATATTAATAATATATATATATATATATATATATAATATATATATTATATATATATTATATATATATATATATTAATATATATATATATATATTAGTATATATATAATATATATTATTATATTATAATATATATATATATATATTATAAAACATATTTGTGATTACAGACGTAATATAAATTGTGTATAAAGTTAAAACTTTACTATTAAAACAGTTAAATAACTTATTTATATTTACTAAAATATATTATTTATTAAATAATAATAATAATAATAATAATAATAATAATAATAATAATAAGTAAATATATAAATAAATAAAATGTTACCATTACTTCATTTATAATTGTAAATAGAGATATGAAAAAAATTGCACCAATGATTTTGATAGGAACGTTTAAGGCAACAAATATTACGAGCGTTTTTTGACGCCACAAAAAGCGCCAGGTGAATAGATTATTTAGCGCGTTCAAACGCTTATATAGATGGAATAATGCACTACTAATTGATCTATTCAGTTGGCGCTTTTTTTGTAGCGTCAAAAACGCCGCATTTGAAACGCTCGTTTTTTGTAGCGTCAAAAACGCCGCGTTTGAAACGCTCGTTTTTTGTAGCGTCAAAAACGCCGCGTTTGAAACGCTCGTTTTTTGTAGCGTCAAAAACGCCGCGTTTGAAACGCTCGTTTTTTGTAGCGTCAAAAACGCCGCGTTTGAAACGCTCGTTTTTTGTAGCGTCAAAAACGCCGCGTTTGAAACGCTCTTATAGAATTGGCCTAGACAAAGCACGAATATTATTAGTTGTGTTAGGTTATATCAATTTGCTGAAAACTTTATTCATTGAAATATTTTATGCTGTAATTTTAGCCATTATTTATTTTAAAAAAAGGGAATTCAGTCTACCGAATATTGTGTATATTTATATATATTTATATGATAGTAATGCTTTCCATGGCTATATATATATATATATATTTATATATATATATATATATACTATTTACTATATATATTATATATATATATTATATATATATATATATATATATATATATTTATTAAAAAACCTTGCAAGTTGAACCATCAGGAAGGTTAAGGGTACTATTAATAATTATTTTACTTTCTTTGCACCATCACCATAACTTTTATTGTATTTTATTTTTTAATTTTCATAAATACATAAAGAATTGTCATGGTTAAGTCAGGAGGGAGACCGTAATTCAAAAAACGCCTGGCTGTGAAACTTTTTACTTTATAATAAAGTGGAAAGCTTTTCGCGTCGTTCTTCAGGGGAGGGGGGGAACAGGTCTTTTTCTAGCCTTATGAGTCATGGTGCAGATATGTTTTTTTTTCATAGTATGTTTTATATGATAAGAAACAATAACTTTCTTGAACTGCTCGATGAGCATAGGACTCCCAAAATTAAAAAAAAAAAAATGATTTACTTCAACCTATGTACTTTTTAGGCATGTACGGTTAGCAGAGCCGGGACAGAGCGAGTCTTAGGATCATTTCTGTAGTGCCCAAAAATTCTTATTACCGATAAAAAGAAAATCTGTTACGGCAACAGTTAGAATCAATTGGTCGGTTAGGTCGCAAATTTTGGCCTGCATGTAGACTCCATTATTAGGTAGGTTCGCGGGCTTACTCCTCCTCCAAGTTTCAGGTTAGGATGTTTTGTTAAGTATACAAGAGAATCTTATATAAAAAGAAAAATAAAGTAAATCTTCCAATCATTCTTACTGGAGTGGCAAGGCTAATGATCATGTATTTGCGCAGGGATTCCTCTAAAGTTGATTGCATAGCATGTTATTCTCCAAGCATTGAATATTAGACCTAGTTAAGAAACATGAGTTTCTTAAAGAGTGAAGCATTGAAATGAGTAAGGTTTTTGTATAGATCAGTTATTCCCTAACTGCGCGAAATAAAGCGTCAGAAAGCAAATACGTTAATCGATTATTTATTGGCTTACTTATTATAAATTAAAAATAATTTTAAGTAATTATTTCAAATCTTTAAATTTATTTAGTCAGCAGTATCTTCATTTATATATATAATATAAATTTAGTACTAGTATATAATAATATATTAATATAACTTTAATATACACCTAAACATAATATATAACATAGTTAAAAAGATACAATATATATATATAAATTTAATATATTATACTATATATTATATATAGTATATATCATATATATACAGTCATTAATGAATATATAAACTATATTATACATATTATATATATTAAAAAGTAGTATCACTACTACTATATATTTATTTTATCTTATAAATAAATTATTTTTTCTTATTATCATTTATTGAGTGTACTATTACGCTAATTAGAATATATGCCTACCCTACCTAATAAAATATATAAATACCTATATTATATATATATATATGTACCCCTATCAAAAATAATATATGTTTATAATATTATTATATATTTACCTGGGTTAGTTAAAAAATATAAATAACAATTATTAATAAATCTTTATATTATATGTTATTAAATTTGAATTTAAATTAGTAATATATATATTTATAGATATATAATATTTTAGGTATATAAAATATTAATTAAAAAGCAATTTTTAATATTTAATAAAATTTTATTTTTTTATTATACCTTTATTTATATATTATTGACAATATTTCCAGGCAAAATATAAATAAATAAAGTAAATTGTCTCGCTTATTATATATATATAACTAATATATTATATATATAATAATATTAATTCAATATATATATATATATATTTATATTATATATATAATATACAGTCTGGATTAAACTTACAATTATCCTTAGGTTTAATATTATATTTTTTTTTATTAACTTTAGTATTCCTTTTGGTGCACTTGGTAGCATACTTATGAAATTTTTAAATTAAACAACATTGATGATGGGTAGCCATCTATATGTAATTAGGGTAAATATTTAATAATATTAAAAACTTTATTCTTAGTAATAAAATTGAGGTGGCTAGAGCAATACGTTATTAAAACTACGTAATATTATTGTGCACAGTTGGTATTACTTGCAATTGCAAAATCAATTATTATACAAAGCACTAACACATGCACCATCACCGCAATATTTCTGCACACCAGCACAACACACACACACAATTTATATATATATATATAATTATAATATATAATATATTATTAATAATAATTATATTAATATTTATAATATATAAATATATATAATATATATTATATATATATATATTATATAATAATTATATATATATTAATTATATAATATATATATATATTATATATATAATATATTGATATAATATATGTTGATGTGTGTGTTGTAGCTTGTAGAGCTCGTTATATAATTTCGGTTGTAATTGAGATGGCATATGGTTAGTGACTTTGTATATTTGCATGCATATTATTGTAAACCATCATGTCCTATAAATATATGTATCCCGAGTTTTAATTAAACGTGATTGCATCATTTAGCCCACCATTTACAAACTTTTTTATATTTGAAATAAAAAATTTTTTAATTGATAAAATATTCCCCTACATATATACTTTATACGGGCTTCACTTCTTCTTGAATAGACTAATATGTTAGTTTATATCTAACATAAATTATTCTTAGATATATGTCACACAAGTGGAGTTTTAAAAATACTAAATTTATAATAATATATGTAATAAATAAATAAATTATTATAGCAAAAATAGTTTTTTATTAAATAATATTTGAGTTATTATTATTATAATGAAATCCTCATATTTTAATATGTATTTTAATCAAAAAGGTTTTAGCCTCAGATTGCCATTCATGCTATTGGATAAAAAAAAAAATACCTAGGTAGCAATACGGTAACAGTCAGTATATTTCCTCCTAGTTTGAGTATACCTATCACCCTACCCATAAATATAGTATGAAAACCCTTAGTTATGAAGATATTATAATTTTTAGTATATAAATTTATTATATATATATAAAATATATTAAAGGAGGTATAATGATGAGTGTAGTCTATTGTTATTAAGATAGACATCCGCATCCGCACAAATTAATAAGTATCCGTTTTTCATCTATCTCTCATTCACGGATTTCGCTTTCGCCCTCTGCGGACTGTTGAAGCAGACGATAACAATAATTTTAGACAAGCGTTTCACAGAAGCCATTAATATAGAATAAAAATACGTTGTTCAATATGAAAATGAATCTATGAATGAAATGTCTCAGATGAAATGATTAATAGTCTTATAGATAGATATTGAAATTAATAATGAAATATCCATAAAATAGACATTCCTATATTAACCGACTCGTCGTTCCAACTCGCTATACTCGTATACTTCATATGATGGAATTCCCAGAAGAGATATTTGATAAGTCTTGCAATCAATACAGAAATTCCTCCTCCTGACTTCTTAAGGCCAAGTAAATCGTTGTCCAAAAAGATCGATACAAAGCAATACATTTTCATTAACTATCAAACAATATCTATTAATCCACACCTGCCTTAAAAGCCATCCCTTATTGATAACTTATAATTGCCACCACGAAGATTTTACCTAATAAGAGCAATCAGCGCCTGCTAGCAGCGTTCAATGCATCTCTAATTAACACACTTAACCTATTAACTCTCAAAAATAAGAGATAGAAATTTTGATACTAATCTTAACAAATGTGAAAACGAATGACAATTTTAAAAAGTATATGAAGATCGTAGATTAACCATAAGACTAGAGAGAATAATATATTACGCTTAGGTTCTTTAGTAGAGAAATATAATGACCTATAAACCTACTAAATAAGCCACTTTAACAAATTCCATACTCCAAAAGGAAGTTATACCCTAAAGTGCAATGTTTTTTTTCCATTTTAGTTAATGAATGAACACTAATTTTAGTGTCAAAAAGGTTGACAAATCGTCAACATCATAAGTCCGTGCAGGTTGAAAAACAAACAAAACAATCATAGATATAAAATTCCCATACCACATTACATAAAGTCCGACTGAAGAGAGAGAACTAAAATCACGAGGATAACCAATACACAATTTTTCTACAAGTAAATATTATCTATTACAAGATTTTAACTGGCAAGAATTTCTACAAATCTAGGTTTTCCAAGATAATATGATGTTAAGAAACATACTCAATCTGTGCTGTAAAATCTATAAATTATTTACACATACACGAGATTGTAGTGTCATACATGAAATTCCCGAAAAGGGTTCAACACGCCCGAGAAAGGAGAATTAGTTAAGCAAAAGATATATACAGTAATACCCGCTCTTTGAGTAAACTTGCAAAGGAAAATACTTTGGAACCTAGTCAATACCAACTTACAATAATGATGTACCAAGTGGTATGAGAAGATACCTTTGGTAACACATATGATATGGCCACCACTTCGGGCGTAATTACATGATGTAAGAGAGTATTGATAAGGCCAGGATATAAAATCAGAGAGAATGTAACAATTATGATAGAGATCATTGATATATTGTCTCTTCAAAGCTACATCTTTCCTAATGTTTAATTTTTCGCCAATTAGGTAGTCACACACTCGCTCATAAATAAAAATGGCCATTAGTAAAAAATCTCTTTCGGAGTTTTAAGCGGCCTGGAACGCGTGGAGGAAAGAGGGTTCTGCCCGGAGTGGGGGCATTTGAGTTTGTTGTTGTCTTCCACGTTTTCTTTCGCAAACCCTGGTAAATACAATTATGGTTAAAACTCGCACAACCCATATATCATAGGCCCCCAAGTATATAAAATATCTCTAAGTATACAGTTTTATAATAAATTCAGTTAGATATTTTATATTATTTACCAATAAAAGTAATTATAATGATTTATAATGTTATCTAAAAATACTTGATTATATAAAATACACTTAATATATAATATATAACTATATACTATAATATAAATATAAATAATTATATATATATAGTTATGTGAATAAAAAGCAGGTTTATATATAATAAGTTGAGTCAAACATTCTCTCGCATTCAGCGCGAGAGTCCGACATCCGCGGTATTTTTGCAAAAACTTGTAGGAACTTCTGCTAGCATCACTAAATAGCAATGATAAGCGATCATATTCAATAAATCAGGGATACTATGCTCAAATATACTCCTATTATAAACCTCTCATAATGTATGTCTTAATATAAATATAATAGGTGAGTGTATATTTGAAAATTTAGAAATTGATATATATAAAATTATTGTGTCTGTACATAATTATTGATATAGAACAATAGAATATAAATAGGAAGAGTAATTTTTATAATTTTTATATAGACAGCTTAGGGCCTAGGTAAAGTAGAGTATGATAAAGTTTAAATGAGTATATATTTTTATTATAATTATGATCTTGCGTATTGCGTATTTTGTACAAGCTAAAGGATGCACCCGTTATTTAGGGCCCTGTGTGCACTATATTAAGGCATAGGCCCTTGTATAAGTCAAATTCTGATGTCTCTAAATACTTTAGTTATGTGTTTTATTTAGAGCGTGCACCAACTAGATCTCCTCTCGCAAGCCCATACTTGGTACACTTATACTTGGCAGTCTATTTCGAAAACTTTGGCAACAAAATACACACTGTAAAAATATTACGTGCTTTCGCTGCTGCACTGTATACAATATATATATATATAAGTAAAGTGAATAAATATATAAATATATATAAAAATAAACTATCAATTTATATAAACACTACTGAGTATACAAATATCTTTTGGTTCATAAGCCTCTATTATTAGTATATTATAAAACTGACCCTTAATAATTATCACAAATATACTGTAGGATAGTGTGATCAACTAACTATATTGTTTTTTTACAATATAAATATCACGGGTTTGATATCAATGTAATATAAATAGAAACTCCCAATTACTCAATAGCGATACTTGAGATCGTATATAATTGAGCCGGGTGACTAATATCACCTACTCACTTATAATTATAGTTTTCCCAATATATATATATATATATATCATAAGTTTTATATTAATAAATTTAATGAGATCTTCTGAGTAATTCTATTATTATAAAAATAAATATTTTTATAAGGGAATAGTTACTGATCTCCTGCAGATCACTCATATAAGATTCTATGTATATATATATAAGCCATACTTTAAAGAAAAAATTGTGGTAAGAACTTAACATATAAGTAAATAGACTTTATATATATTTTATTCAACAATAACTTTTAGAGAACAAACACTCACTAGAGATGATATCAATAATAATATATAATAAGTAGAATAAATTAATTTAATTTATGGTGAATCTATATATATATGTGAATATTTATATATTTATTATTTTTTTTTCACTCACTAGTAAAATATATAATAATAACCATTTATGCAGAATATAATATAGTATATTATTAAAATATTAGATGAGTTGACAAGTTGACAACTATTAATGGTCCTAAACTTCCGAGAGTCGCAGACTTTTGTCCCATATATCCCTATTTTTATGAATTTAGTCCATTTTATTTAAATTATAGTCAGATTTTATCACTCTACTAATTATTGCGAAAAACGCGCTCACAGATTTCAAAAAAAAAATTTTTATAAATCTAATAATTTTTGCTTTTCGAAAAATGTATGTTCAAGAAGCGACGTCTTTCAATTTATCGAGATCTCGTAATATTGTGAATAATGACACTTGCATTTTTATATATGTCAAGTGACCAACTTAATTTTTAATAGCATGGTGCTCAAAAGTTGTATTTCATACAGAATGTAGTATAATAATAATAAGTTTTTTTTATTATCGTGTCGCTCAACACACATATTAGAACTGGTGTGCAATATTTTTTTATCTCTCAGGATTATAGCTTACTCAGTTAATAGTGAATAACATAACACTATAATAATCACAGTAAGTATAATTAATTTATATAATATATTTACATTAATTTAATATAGTATAATTATTTTATTAACATATATGTATATATATATATATTTATATATAATGAGTCTGAAGGACAAAACATATACCAATTCATACGTAAATTATATTATATTATTATGATAAGTTCTTGTTACTATAATAAACCTCTACTTTATAAACCCTCTCATTATATATATAAATAAATTTATTAGTGAGTTATATAAATAATAATTTTTAAAAAACCCTACCATATAAGAAAATAGTTGTGTGTCTAAATAACAGGTTATCCCATAAATAATATATATAATATATACCTTATAACATATAAATATAATAAAATATATTATAAAATATAATATAAATTAAAAATAATAATTATATAAAAAAACAATAATAATTATATAAATAAGTGATTAGGCATATAATATTTGTTTTTATGTAAATTCTTTATATTCCAATTTAAAAAATGTTTTGATAAACTGCATATATTATGTAAATATAATTATAATGTATAACAACTTATAAGGCTTTCATGTGACTAAATTTATTTTTAGAGTGGCATCATAGTTCTGAACAAGGGGCGTACTCATGTATAAGGTGGTGGTAAACGAAGTCCACCGTCGTTAACCACAGAGAGATGATTAGGAACGACACCTGATGACTCTCAGATCAGCTCCATCTCTGCTCGTTCTTATCGGTTGCAAGGAGTACTCGATTGAGTTAAATATAATATATCCAAGAGAACTAGCAATTTATTGTACTATATATGCCTCCATTGAAGATAGACTGAGACGTGTCGACTTTTATTTTCCACAATGCTTGCATAAAAATCTGAATTAAATTTTTCACCTTTGACATTCTCCTAATAATATTTGGTAAATGAACTGAATTTTATAAATAAAAAAAATTTCTTAAAAATCCGTATATATATAATAATCATATCATGTGAAATATTAACTTAGTACATATATATCAAAGTATATATAATTAAAAGTAATATTATATAAATATTTATTATCAGTAGTAAACCTTCATACACCTAAATACTTTATTCTCACATAATAATAATGATTCATATATCATAAGCCTTTATATTAATATTAAAAATTTAATAATAATTATATAATATACTTATACATAATATTTATATAGTAAATGTGAAGATATTACCATAAGTATTTATTCATAATTGAGACAATATTAACATTATATTGGCCAGATTTAAAAGTAGGAACTTGAAACCCTGAAATTTAAGTTCTATGGGGGCAGAAAACATATAGAATAATACAGTCATGGTATGATTGAAATACTTACACCATTATAATTTCTTACATATTATTAATATATTTTAATGTAAAATTAATAAATTTTTTATTAAATATAATTATTCAATTATTGTAGAATATAATTATATTAATTATATAATATTATGGTAGGTAGATACCTGAATTAATATTATCATAGATATTTTAAGCGAGATAATGAGTGAATGGTATTATTCAATTTTATCCAATAAGATTTCGAATAAAGGTATTTATATGTGAAAAGGTATAAATAAAATGTTTATGTAGATTGAGTTGTTCCAATTTTTCGTTCAGAAAATATAGTAACCTTATATATATATATATAACCCGATTAGTTTGTTTTAATAAACTATAGTAGTATATAAACATGGTAAGACACGTTTTCCTTATCCTAAATCCTTCATTACTGTGATTATATATTGATGACGTTTTCCTTATCCAACTTATACCCTAACTCTTTCTTATTCTTAGTCTATCAGTATCTCCTTCTTTCTGAGCTATCTCAGTTCAAACTTTGTTTCTTTATATGCAAAAAATTCATTCGGAAAGACTCGTATTTAATACATTCTTTGACGTATTGGGTTTTATTCTTTTTTCACTCGAGCAGTATATGTTGCACTCTTGTCAATTCCATGTGTGTACCCTTTCTACTAATAATAATTACTTTTGCAAATGAAAACACAACTGTCCAGGTGTACGCGTTTTTACTATTCTGATATTTGTATTTCTTATTGGATCGTTTGTTGCGTATCGCGGCGGCATTCTCGACTCCCGTATCGTATTTCCTTTATTACTATCAATTACTTTCTGTAATGTTTGTTCTGCTACCGTCGATGCTCTCAGTTGCAGTGATAATATATGCAATGACTATCTCAGGTGTTTTTCAACTACACAGTTACTGTTTCGTATATAAACTACTTTCGTAGACAAATACTTGTTTTTAAAATATTTATGCTGCAACAGTTATTTATATTCTACTATCTTAGTGAGTTTGAAATTCACTTTACACATATAGTGCGCATATATCGAAGTATTTTTTTTTATTGCAAAAATTAACGATTAGCTGCCAAATATAGTTTATCTTTCTCTTCAGTCGAAGGTTGTTCTGAAGACCACTCATCTGTTGTTTTCAATCTATTTTCCTCTTCTCTCTTCTTTTTTCACTCCATTTATACCTCTTCTCTCTTCTTTACTTTCAATCAGTATTTTTTCTCCTACGTTTTCATTAAATTATCCCACATCTTTGTTCCTGAGATCTACATTATAACATGTAAATAATTCCAACTTGTAATATTTTGTAGATTTCATGAAAGACCGAAATATTCATCTATTCATTTACAGACGAACTCTATCAAAACCCCTGAGTAATAAAATATAATTATATTTTACATAGTTCCTACTAGATAACCTACCCTACCTGTATATATAAAATATACATTATATAATATATATAATGATGGATATAAATATATAATATATTAATAATATATTAATTATTAGTATATACTATAATACATGGGTTATATATTAGGCCTATCTATAATAGGTAAGAATCCTATATAATTTATCTTATATAAGCAGAACAGATAATTTAATTCCAAATTGCCAAGAATAGCTATTCTATCTCGTACCTATTATCTCGTAAGAATAATTATCTCCATGCACAACATCCATTGACTATATAAATGTTTAAATTAGTTGAATTTACAAATGTGACACTTAGTAGAAGATATAGATTATTGTGAGAGACGAAGAGAGAGAGAGGATTAATCGGAACGAGCAGAAGAGATTGAAGAACCGAAATAAGGAGAGTTAGAGAGACGTATGAGAGGAGAGTAGCGAAAAATTGAAAGTAGAGGGAAAGTTATGAGAAGGGACACCAGAGATTTAAGAGAGACGAGAATGAGCAAGCCCCTGAGAATAGAGAGAGAAAAGATGCCCAGGAGAGAGTAGTTTCTCATAAATCTATTTTTTTCTAACATTCGTTTTGAATTTCAGTTTTGCTCAATATTCTTTATTATAGTAGGTTAATTCATTTTGTAATTTCCTTAATTATATATCTTTAAAAATTCTAAATCTTATCAAATTTCTGTCAATATAAATTGGTAATAATTTAGTTAGTAACCCCGAGAGCACTTTGAAGTATGTCTCTAAAGATCAATGAGACTTTCATCTATCGCAGTCTTCGCTTTGATCTCATCTACCTAGGTTGGGTGTCACACGAAAAAATAATGATGTGAGAAACAAACCATTTACAGATTTTACTCATTGATAATTTATATTTATCCCCATAATTTACTTATACCTATGTGGTGTTTAGTGAGAAGGAAAAGGTTTCCGTATCATATATATAATATATATATTTAGGTACACTTTCTCTATAATATTGATTATTTCACCTACCAAACTCCATTTTTTATCCTTTAATAAACCCACGTATATATTATATATTATCTATATAATATATATTGTGGTGTGATTATAATCCGCATGCTAGAATTAGTTTTATTTTAAATTTGGTTAAACTTAAGATGTGATGCCTTTGAATGTGTTGAATAATGCTTATTTGTTAAAGAATGTGGGCGATACCAGAGAAGGCAAAGAATAGAATAAAAAAATTCTTGCTTATAAAAAAGAATGCAACTTCAAGAAAGTAAGGAGAGACAAATCCTCAACAAAAATGAATTGCGGAAAGCTTACTCTACCAAAAGTACTACGACTACATAATATATAAAATTATATAATTTAAGAAGTTTGCCTATATAGTACTCACTATATATTTATATATATATATATATAGTAGTATTATTATCTACCTAAATTTCTAAATTTATTGAATAATAAAATCCTTAATATCATAAAAAGTGAGACCTATGTCACCTTATTGTATATATTATTTATATTATTATTTTAATAATAAAAATAAAAATAAATAGCTATATATATAATAAATATATATTATTATTATATATACCTTATGAATATATAATAATCCACCAAATTTATACAACATATATATATTTTCCTATAATTATAATAGTTATATACCCTACGAAAAATATCTACCTATATATAACCTTACTGATCAAAATTCGTCAAATGACCTCCTCGCTTAAAATTTTGGAACTGCCAGTTAAAACCCTAAATGTTAAAAGCGATTGTAATATAAAGAGAACGATAAACGAATTAAATCCAAGATATTACCACATATGTACTATTACAAAGACCATTAAATACAGATCTGCACGATTACAACAACTTATAATTTAATGATTTAAAAATACTTAGAAACTAAATAATACCCTTCGCCAATTTCCGTATTTATTTCACCGCGAGCTTTTGACATTCATATCTAACACACACCTGATGTTGCTCCACATCGTTTGTTATATCACCTCGCGCTCACGAACTTTCATAGGGGATGAAATGGGCACGATGATTCTCATGCAAACTTCCTGTAGCAAAATAATTTTTAAGTGTTGGCGCGGATGATAGAGTTAAAAAATCTCTCTCCTTTTCTCAAGGGGGGGGATGTGTGAACCCCACTAACCAAAGCCAAATTTGGATTTCTGTTAACTTATAGTTAACAAACATTTTGAGAATTAACCAAAAGATATCAATTGAGACAGCACAGCTTTAGGATTGAGTAGTCCGAAGTGTGATATTTTTGGTTCGGCAATAATCTAATATGCGAGGTTTATTGCTGTTAGTATAATAGTATTGGAATACAAATATTTATAATGATTTATTTCTTAAGAAAATATAATATATAATAAATATTATAAATTAAATAATATAAATATAAATAATAATATATATATAAAAAATATAAAATATAATTAATAATTATTAATTAATATAAATATTAATTAATAATTCATATAATATTATATATAAATTATAATATTAAATATATCCTAGTATTGATAGTATAAAATAATAAGTACTATCCTTTTTGAAATTAATAATTTAAATTCAATATTATTTAT
>JABUQX010037268.1:57500-62500 GCA_015478945.1 Trachelipus rathkii | reverse complement strand
TAGTAGTAGTAGTAGTAGTAGTAGTAGTAGTAGTAGTAGTAGTAGTAGTAGTAGTAGTAGTAGTAGTAGTCAAACATAAATAGCAATAACATCACACTTTCAAAATTTGGAGAAATCTAATTATTAATTTTTATTAATTTTACATATAAATTAAAATCCCATTTTCTTTCTGATTTGGTGACAGAAATATTTTAACAGAAAATAAAGAAGAAAGAATAATTTCCCAAGGAAATAAATCCTTTAAATAATCCATAAATTAATTACTAATAAAATTGAATAAAGTTGCAATTGATCTAATAGGACGAATACTAATACTCTTGTCCGCCGGTTTTCTGGTTTTCCGGTTCCTGTTCATCACTTTAAAGTACGGTGAACCGGCTCCGGCTCCGGCTCCGGCTCTACTTGATTCCGGTAAAATCATTTTAAAATATAGGATTCAAGATACGAAACCCTTTCGTTTATAGTAAAAAAAAAAAAAAAAAAAAAATTTTGCTTAGGATTCACCCAAAAAAAATCGGCTCAGACTCCACCCAAAAAAAAAAAAAAATTCTTCTTCAGCTCAACCCAAGAAAAATTTCGACTTTGTATTCACAATCCTGATTAAAACGGTTAAGATAGTTAGTTAATGCTTAATAGTGTTGATTTGTTCCGAGGTAATTTAAAAAATTTCTTGGATGAAAAAGGATTTACTAAATTTTGGATTTGAAAATGACTTCCGAACATTTAGAATATGGAAATTTTGAGATGTAATTTCAATATTATTTTCTAAATTTTCAAAAAGATATTTTATATCTTCCTACCAGTTTAAGATAGTAAGAATTTCGAAGTAAATTTTTAAAAAAAGAAATATTTTATATATTTTATATAACCGTTACTGGAATTTTAAAATCATGAAACTCTTAATAATAAAAAACCTTGGCAATATGTCTATTCAAATAGGTTTAATAAATTTTAAAATATTTACAATTAATTTACTTTTATTCTAGTAGAGGAAATATTCCAGCTAATTCCTATCTAGGATAAGAATGAGGAATCAAACCTTATCCCCTTGCCATGTGACTCAAAACTACACCAATTTTGTAAAGTAAAACGTATAATTTGATAACTACGAACTAAATGACTTTAGCTTAGAATTTAATAGTAAAAAATATTCAAAACTATACTTTGGAATTCAAAATACAGAACTGATGTTGGCCAGATGTGAATCTTGGTTTCACTAAAGTAAACATTGTCAAATTAACATTTTGGAATATTTACTTGTATTACAAAAATGATAAATATGAAAAACTTTATATTAAATAGTGGTAATGATATTTTAAAAAAATTTTTAAAGTACTTACAATTTTGATAAAGATGGTGTCCAAAGATAATACAGATATCCTTTTAATTATTGGATAGAGGAGGCGGATAAAAAATGAAAAAAAAACAAAAACAACGTGTGATACTTAATGGCTATAATTCTACGTAAATTCCAATTTAAAAGGAGTATTTACTAGGTTCTACTTTTTCTGATTTATATTAATAATATATTTTAAAGAATAAAACAAAAAATTAATTATATTAATTAATTAATAATTAATAACAAAAAGTAATATGGAAAAGGTTTTTATTTCTGGAGTATGCAATTTTTTTCGTGTACATTAAAAGTAATGTGTGTGTGTGTGTGTGTGTGTGTGTGTGTGTGTGTGTGTGTGTGTGTGTGTGTGTGTGTGTGTGTGTGTGTGTGTGTGTGTGTGTGTAGGTGTGTGTGTGTATAGGTGTGTGTGTGTGTTACGTGACGGTAAAATGACTTACGTGTTAGTAAAAATAATTTATTTTCTTTTTGGACTAAAAAGAAATGAATAATGGAAATTAAAAATGAAATTTATAGTAAAGTTTTAATTAATCATGTCTAGCAGGTTTCCCAGCAGAGTTTGGAAGCAAGATGAACTTTAGTTGTAAACAGTAATGTCTGTTGTAAGAGTAAAGAAACTATTACCGAGTTATGTAATGAATGCTAGAACACTTACTGAGTTTTCAATACATATTTTTGTTCGTCGCAACAAATGCAAGGGTGTCTTTGGTAAAGAAAAACTATGCAAAAAAACTATGCCTACAAAATGTTTCGAATATTCCTAACAAAGGTTTTCCATGAATTACTAGGTCCTGACAAGTTCACGTTTGGTGTGAATTAGATAGCAAAATTAGATGTTGATAAAGGCTAGACTGCTAGACTAATACAAAAAAAAATTAAAAATTAAAATTAAAAAATACAAAAATCATAAAAAATCATGCAAGCTCAATGCAAATATATTTTAAAAAAAATGAAATGGTTTTAATTTTTTGAATGAATTATTATGTCAACTGATCATTACTTTGTCACGTAATGTCATTAAGAAAAAATGAATAAATGTTTTTATTTTGTTTCAAGAGTACAGTTAAATGTTTCAAACAAATATTTTGAATAATTTAATAATGTTTAAAACAAGTTAGTTAACGAAGAGTTAAATGTTTAAACAAATATTTTGAATGATTTAATAAACCATAAATATTAATTTGTTATAAAGCATAAATTTGAAAATATTTTGTACACCATTATATATATATATACCGTATATATATATATATATATATATATATATATATATATATATATATATATATATATATATATATATATATATATATATATATATATATATATATATATATATATATATATATATATGTATATATATATATAACATATATTTATATATATATATATATATATATATATAAATATTATATATATATATATATATATATAAAAAAATAATAACAATATATATATATATATATTTATATAAATATATATATATATAATATATATATATATATATATATATATATATATAATAATAATATATATATATATATACAATAATAATATATATATATATGTATATATATATATATAATAATAATATATATATATATATATATATATAATATATAATATATATATATATATATATATATATATATATATATATATGTATAATATAATAATATATATATATATAATATATATATATATATATAATAATATAATATATATATATAATATAATAATATATATATATAAATATATATATATATAGTAATAATATATATATATATATTCGAAATCAAGTAGACTGGCATTTGATGTGGAAAATGAAAGTCTATATGAAGAACTCAGAAAGCTGTCTAAAAACCTTTACAGAACTCGGTAATAATAAGCATCAAATTAAAGATAATGAAAGGGTTGAATTCATTTAATATAATAAAGGGTAAATATTAAAAAAATAATTAATAAAACTTTCCAATAGTAATGTCATATATGCAAATGTGAGAAATATAAGTAGTAACTGAACAGAAATATTCACAATGTGAGACTAAAATTTTTAAATCATCAACTATTTTAAATCACTAAAATTTATGGATATTATTTTTTTTTTCTTTTTTTCTTTTTTTTTAGGGAATGTGCTTAAGACATTTGTATTTAATTTGTTCTTCTATTATCTAACTCTCTCGACTTTTTATCCATTTAACAAGAATATAAACTCTATCACTTCTTTATAGGTTCTCTTGGGAGCGCTAGCCACTTGCATACTAACTTATTTACAAGGAATTTGCGAAACAAGAGGTTCAGTTTCTTCACCTGATGCTCACTAGGACCCACACCCATGGAGTTGATTATTCAGCCCAGTAGTGCCGCTTCTTTGCTTTGTGGGCCGTGGTGGATCCTGTACATTGCCTCACCTGATGATTATGCATGGAAACTGGCAACTCTATACCTTTTTTTTTTATATACCGTATACCTACTTTTTTAAAATCATCTTTGTTGCCCGAAAATTTGCTTACATATTTTTTTCCACTTTCCATGTTGAATTTCATCACACTGATTTTATATCCATGTCTATCCTTACCTAAAAAAAAAATTATATTATTTGCAAACCTTAAACTCCATTCAGACTATGAAAAAAATTACCAAGAAAAAATGTGAGCGTATTCTGTTCCATCTTAATGTTCCTACAATTAAGTTCTCACAAAAGTGTAAATTGATAAATTTCCGAAATTAGAAAATCGCTTTTAAAAGGGTGATATATATATATATATATATATATATATATATATATATATATATATATGTCTATCTATATATATATATATATATATATATATATATCTTTATAATATATATATATATATATATATATATATATATATATAAATATATATATATATATATAAATATATATATATATATATATATATATATATATATATATATATTATATATATATATATATATATATATATATATATATATATATATATATATATATATATATATATATATATATATATATGCACGATCGGTTACTCCGTTACCCCGTTACTAACGCAACTAGATTTTTGTGTAACGGAGTAACGGACTCGTTACTTTTTCTTTCACATAACGCACCGAATAAGTTCCGTTAAAATGTTTGGTAAAAAAAATTACTTACATTAATGGTAATATATTTAATGGAAGTTGAAGTTTTATAATGTCAACATTACATTCCTTTTTATAATATATATATATATATATATATATATATATATATATATATATATATATATATATATATATATATATATATATATATATATATATATATATATATATATATATATATATATATATATATATATATATATATATATATGCAGAATAGTGAATAGGGATGGTGCTTTCGTAACTGATGAAATGAATGTGACTAGAGTATGGTGGGAACACTTCGAAAGTCTGCATAATATTGGCAGTAATGAAAAGGTGATAGTGAATGTGTGTGGGTCTGATGGTGCAAGAAGGAATAGGTATTTTGGGGATGAGGTCATTAGTAAGGAGGAGGTAATGAGTAAAGCGAGAAAGTTGAAGAATGGTAGGTAAATCAGCAGCTATAGGTAAAATTACCGGTGAAATGATCAAGAAAGGAGGCGAGATGGTGATT
>JABUQX010037268.1:45000-52500 GCA_015478945.1 Trachelipus rathkii | reverse complement strand
TGCTACTCAAGATATTTAATAAAAAAACAAAGCAAATAAGTATTTTTATTATCAGATACATAATAATCAGAAAAAAATTCTTGTGAAATAGAACTCAAAATTATGAATCGTTTCTAGGATTCACAGAAGTCAATAACCGAACGAGTGAGGATTTAGAGCATAAAGTTTTTAAATTTTGAAAAAAATAGAAAAGAAATTAAAAAATGTAGGGGACAGAATTTTGATGGTTGCATACAATGAGTGGTCAGTATCGTGATTTACAAAAGAGAATAAAAGGATACCGTTCCTTGTGCTAAGTACGTTCACTGTGCTTGTCATAACTTGAACTTGGTAGTAAATGATTCGGTAACACATATTCGAAGTTCTTCGATATTGTGCAAAAAGTATATGTATTTTTCAGTGAAAGCTTACCTCGTTGGCAAGAGTTACATAAAACTTTAAAAGATGATGCTTCAACGAAAATTTTACTATGAAAAAATTGTGCACTTGATGGTATCTCTTAATGATTGTCTTTAGCTCTAAGGATGATCTCAAATCCGCCAGGAAATACTTAACTGAAATTGTATTACACAACTCTAACAAGACAGGGTACATGAAGCTCTATGAACTAGGAATCGCCTTGATAAATTTGAATTCATACTTTTGCTCCCACTTGAAAGCAAAGTGCTTGGAATTATTAATATTGCATTAAAATGCTTGCAGAATGAATCAGCCGATCATCCGACCAGCCGACCAGCCGATCAGCCGATCAGCCGATCAGCCGATCAGCCGATCAGCCGATCAGCCGATCAGCCGATCAGCCGATCAGCCGATCAGCCGATCAGCCGATCAGCCGACCTCGACAAAGCATGTTCTTTTATTAGCCGTGCAAGTGATAAATTAAATTCTTGGCTGAACTCAAAAAAATTGGCCCGGTCATGGGTATATTTGGTGAAATGAGAAAAATAAGGAAGAAGCAGAAATACTTTTTAGATGGTATTCTGACCACAGGATTGACGAGCCTTTTAAATCTTTTGAAATTAAAGTTTTCAATGCATCGCTAGATTTCGTAATAAACCAAATAGAAATGAGAATTATGAGATTGACGACTATCGTCCAAAGCTTTTCATTTCTGACACCACAAATGTTACCAAATCTGACACGTGAAGAAATCACAGGAAAAAAATGTTAAAATCATGGGACTCATTGAGGAAAAAGTTTTGCCTGATAATCTGCTTCCATGATCACTTGATACCTTACAAACTTATTTAATACTTCTCGTTACCACAGTTACTGATGAAAGAAATTTCTATAAATTAAAGCTAATAAAATCGTACTTGAGAAGCACGATGACACAAATGCGGCAAAGTGATTTAACGATTTTGAGCATAGAACACAAATATTAATACAATAGTAGAACAATTTCTCATTTTGAAAAAACGAAATACGGGGTATCAATAAGATAGAATCCGGTAGGTTTAGCTATAAATTAGCCAAATTGGCAGAACACAAATATTAATAAAATAGTAGAACAATTTCTCATTTTGAGAAAACGAAATACGGGGAATCAATAAGATAGAATCCACTAGGTTTAGCTATAAATTAGCCAAATTGGCAAAACTGATTAGATACAGTTAGCATGCTGAATCAAGCGTACTTTCTTGGCTCTTCCATTTCACATCGATTTAAAAACTGAAGGCTGAATGCTTCGTTTAGTATATAAACGATGCCATTGTTAGTGAAAGGTTTGCAAACGTTATATATTAAGAAGAATATTTTTGAAATATCTTTTTATTTAGAATTTAAGTATTCCGTGTAGGATTCTTGACAGAATTAAAAGTTCCTACATAAAAATTCCGATAAACGGATTTATATAGGTTAAAAGAAAGTAAATGTGATTGAAGTTAATAATTCGTTAACCATTTTCACGATAAACTGAAACGTTAAGTCGTTAACGAAAAAAACTAACGTTGTTTTTTTAATTATTAATGGATTAACGGTTTGGGGGTCTAGTCCTGATAGATAGGTAGTTAGATTAACGACTGATGGATTAACAGTTTAATCCCCAGTTCTGACTGATAGATAGATAGATAGATAGATAGATAGATAGATAGATAGATAGATAGATAGATAGATAGATAGATAGATAGATAGATAAATTCTGCTTTCTTTTTCTTCTTAGAGAGATTATTATTATTATTATTATTATTATTATTATTATTATTATTATTATTATTATTATTATTATTATTATTATTATTATTATATTATAAGAATTTTTATTATTATATTATTAGTATTATTATTATTATATTTTATCTTTATTTAATATTATTATTATTATTATTATTATTATTATTATTATTATTATTATTATTATTATTATTATTATTATTATTATTATTTGACAAAGAAAGGAAGATATATAGATCAATACACACATGCATACATATGTACGTACATAAATAAATGGATTGATAAGCAGATATAACCTTATTCCTTATAAATCTTGGAAAGGAACAGAACAGAACAGAACAGAGAGAGAGAAGAGAGAAGAGAGAGAGGAGGAGAGAGAGAGAGAGAGAGAGAGAGATCGAAGAGAGAGAAAAGGAGACGAGAGAGAGAGAGAGAGAGAGAAAGAGAGAGATATAGATAGATTGATAGATGGATAGATGGATAGATGGATAGATGGATAGATGGATAGATGGAGATAGATAGTAGATAGATAGATAGATAGATAGATAGATAGATAGATAGATATATAGATAGATAGATAGATAGATAGATAGATAGATAGATAGATAGATAGATAGATAGATAGATAGAAAAGGATACAAAAAAAACAGCAATCAGAAACAGATGTATATTAAGCAAAATATTCTCTTTACACTAAGTTGAATTTAGTTATACAAAGAGATCACGTAAAAGGGGAATAATAATAATAATAATAATAATAATAATAATAATAATAATAATAATATAACGAATTTAAATAATAATAATAATAAACAATAATAATAATCAGAATAATAATAATAATAATAATAATAAATTTTACATAATTTTCAAGAATATTAGTACTAGTAGAATCTGTAATTATATTATTATTATTATTATTATTATTATTATTATTATTATTATTATTATTATTATTATTATTATTATTATTATTATTATTATTATTATTATTATTATTATTATTATTATTATTATTATTAACATTATAGATTATAAATATTATAAATTATATTTATATATAATTATATTAGTTGTATTAATATTATTTTTATTAAAATATTATTATTTTTATTTTATAATTATATATAAATTATTATTATTATTATTATTAATTATAATATTATTATTCATTATTATTATTATTATTATTATTATATTATATATTATTATATTTAATTATTATTATTATTATTATTATTATTATTATATATGAGACATTGCAATCCATTCTTGAAAGCTCGCTGGAAAATGTAATCTGAAGAAAATTAAAATAAAAAACGTACACGATGATTCGTTTGTGAGCCTTTGTTACATTGTTACATTGTTACATTGTTACATTGTTACATTGTTACATTGTTACATTGTTACATTGTTACATTGTTACATTGTTACATTGTTACATTGTTACATTGTTACATTGTTACATTGTTACATTGTTACATTGTTACATTGTTACATTGTTACATTGTTACATTGTTACATTGTTACATTGTTACATTGTTACATTGTTACATTGTTACATTGTTACATTGTTACATTGTTACATTGTTACATTGTTACATTGTTACATTGTTACATTGTTACATTGTTACATTGTTACATTGTTACATTGTTACATTGTTACATTGTTACAAAGTTACATTGGTTGCAATGCCGGAATAAAATCTAGTGTTAGAAAACATAATCTTTAGATGATTTAATTGAGGATCCTCGACTTCCAAACAGTTTTAAATGTGACTAAAAGGAAAGAACAAGAAAGGTTTCTAGAAGAAAAGATTGCAAAAGAGTGACACTAATTTCTCAATATCATTGTTAAGACTCTGTCAAAAACTTCGAATAAATTCAACAAAATTTAAAAAGTGAAATGGGGAAGATTTTCAGATGAGTTTCATCAAAGTAACTAAGAGAAAATATAAAAAAATCAAAAAATTCAAAAGTTTCCAATCATCAGAAAAAGAGTATATTCAATAGTACATTGGAGCCTGGTGGAGAAAGTTAAAGTAAACGAACGATTGCTAAAAGGAAAGAGCTGTCTACTTATGTTTTTCTTTCTTCTTCAGTTTTCTCAAACTTTCAGCAAGAAAGTAAAGAATAAGTTGAAAGACAGAGGCGAAACAAAGATATAGATTAGAAGTTTCCACAGTCACAGGAGGTATAACTTCAGTACTATTTGCCTTCTTCGTAATACCTGGGAAATAGCAATTTATATCCAATTACTCGTATGTTACAATCAATCGTATTTACAATTGTGAAGGCTGAAAAACATTTCAAATTTCTTATATTTGCTTACTAAAACAATTATAAAATAAAATAAAAATCCTTAAATAATAATAATAAAATAATAATTAATAATAATAATAACTAATAATAATAATAATAATAATAATAATAATAATAAATAATAACAAGATAATCTAATAAAATAATAATAATAATAATAATAATAATAGATAATAAATAATAATAATAATAATAATATTAATAATAATAATAATTAATAATTAAAATAATAATAATAATAATAATAATAATAATAATAATAATAATAATAATAATAATAATAATAATAATAATAATAATAATAATAATGATAATGATAAGTGATAATGTAGATTCCAGCAAAAAGGTAAAGTTGATTAGTTATAGTCATAGGCGATAATGATAATGATATGATAATGATAATGATAATGTGCATAATAGTTATATGAGAGTGGAGATAATTAATAATAATAATAATAAAAATAATAATAATAATAATTATAATAATAACTAATAATAAAAATAACAGAGAAAGAGGAAAAAAGAAGAAGGAAGAAGGAAGAAGAAGAAGAAGAAGAAGAAGAGAAGAAGAAAGAAAGAAGAAGCAAGAAGAAGAAGAAGAAGAAGAACGAAGAAGATGAGAAGAGAAGAAGAAGAAGAAGGGAAAGAAGAGAAGAAGAAGAAGAAGAAGGAAGAAGGAAGAATTGAAGTTAACATTTTGCACCTGAAGAAAAGTAGAAGAGAAGAAGCAGAATAAGAATTGAAAAAGAAGAAGAAGAAGAAGAAGAAGAAGAAGAAGAATAATAATATTAAAAGAGGAACGGTGACAGTAAAACTGGAACGAAAAAAAATTAATATTTAATTCGCAGTATTAATTATAAACAATAGGTCGTCTTAAGCTCCATTATACATATAAAGCCCTATACTATATACATATATAATATATACTATAGTATATATATATAATATTATAAGAAGATATATATATATACTCATATATATATAATATATATATATATATAAATATAGATATTATATAATAAATTAATGGCATTTTCATAAATGGCAGTGAATAAACTATTATATATATATATATTATATAAATAATAATATATATTATATACTATAATTATATATATATATATTATATATACTTATATAATATATATATACTATATAAATATATATATATATATATATATATATATATATATATATATATATATATATACTATATATATATATATATATAGATATTATATATATATATATATATAGTATATATATATATATATATATACATATACGTAATATATATATTATTATATATATATATATATATATAATATATAATATATATATATATATAATATATATATATATATATAGATATATATATATATCATACATATATATATAATATATATATTATTATAATATATATATATATACCTCATATATATATAATATATATATATATATATATATATATCAGACCATATCATATATAATTATCAATATATCAGACTAATATATATAATACTATATATATAAGACATCAAGACCCTATATATATTACCAGAATAATTTTACTATATATATATATATATAATAGATTATATATATATAATAGGAGACAGAACGAAAAATTGCTTTGATTATATACTATATATATATATTATAATATATTATATAGAATATATAAATATATATATTACTATATATAAAATAATATAAAAAATATTAAAATACTATATATAGATATATATATATATAATATATATATATATATATATATATAATATAATATATATAATATATATATAGTAATATATAATATAAATTATTAGATATACTATAACATTAATGATAATTTTTCCTTTTGTTCATACAAAATAATATTTCAGACTTTGTTAGCTTATTATTATATTATTATTATTATTATTATTATTATTAATATTATTCAATTAGTCACTTATTATTACAGTATATTATTATTATTAATCTATTATTAATAGAAGTATTATATTCATTATTATGATGATATAGTTATATATAACATGAATATATTTCATTATTCATGTATGATATACATGACAGCACGTAGATGAGACGCTATCTCAGTCTCTTAATCTGTTTTATTCCTTTTTTTATCATTGTGTTTCGTTCGGATTTCAAATTGTTTTTGAAACTTTATTATCTTCATACTTGTTTTTCGGCAGGAGCTTTGCAGGTTCTTCCATTGAGATATTTTATGTAAAATTGCTTTGTCTCATTGTTTATTTTATTCTTTGTTTATCTTGTTTTGTTTGCTTTTTCTTTTTATCTTTCTTTTTATACTTTATAGGTTTTAATATATATAATGGTTTTATTTTTATATTTATTTATCCTATTTTTATGGTTTTTACTTTCACTTTTTTTAAAATTTGCTTTTTTTTTTTCGGTATTTTCTATATTATTAACAAACAAATTTTCATATTTTTAATTCTTGATTTTCTTCTTTTTTGCAGATTATTATTTTTGCTTCTAGATTATCTTCTTGATAAAATTTCAAAACTAACGTAAGCTCGAAGTTGAGTCGTGCTGTCGCTTTAGTTTTTAACTTCTTATATAGTTTACCCCAATGTGTATTTTCCGTATCAAAAATTTACCATTTTTCAACAACTTCAATTTCTCTTCTCTTTAACAATTTCTAATGCATCTATTTGCACATCCATTCCTCAAAAATTTAGATTTAATTTATAATAAAAACTGTATCAATGGAAGGCTGTAGTTGCTGGGGAATCATGTTCTCCTAAAATTTAATAAAAAAATTGAAAATAGCCGATAAAAAATATAAAAGAAGATTATTTCATCCAAATTTTGAATCACCTTTAAAATCATCGTAGTCACTACATTCGAATCATATATACTGTAAACACAATTTAGGAAACTATTGCAGGCTATATAAGATTACATTTTAAGTTGTATATTTTACATTATATTTTACATCATATCAAAATCTTTAACAACAATTCTCAGTTG
>JABUQX010037268.1:35000-40000 GCA_015478945.1 Trachelipus rathkii | reverse complement strand
TATATATTATTTTATATTAATAATCAAATATAAAATATATATATATATATATATATATATATATATATATATATATATATATATTATATATATATATATATATATATATATATATATATACTAAGATAAGATAATTTATAGATATTAAATATATAGATCTGAATATAGTTTAAATAGTTAAACTATAGACATGAACCAAATATTTGTGAGTGAAGAAATAATGTTTAGCTTTTAATTATTTGGCATAAAGACTTATTTTTTATTTAAATTTATTTTAAGTTCCACCTAACAGTGGTAAGAGGGAGGGTAACCGAAAATTCAATATATATATATATATATATATATATATATATATATATATATATATATATATATATATATATATATATATATATATATATAATAATAAATTTTTCATATATATATTATATATATATATATATATATATATATATAACTTAGAACCTTCGCCTGGATAGTCCGACACATTACCACATACTCTACTAATAAGATTACCTTCCTTAATCATCAAATTAATTAACATCAAAATCATCAAAATAATTAATTATCAATTATTTCAAACTTTCCATTTAATTTATTTCTCTATCGCAAAAACTGCAAAATAAAATCTATTTTAATTACCCATTAGTAGAAAATGCTTGAGAAACTGTGAGACCGTCGGATGCAGAGACTCCTTGAGTATGCCCCGTTTTCCGGGGTAGTTCTTCCTCCTCTACACTGTTTGCAGAAAGTACTGAAAGAAAATGGAATACATATATAGAGAATGTTTTGGTTATAAAAAGTAATTAAAATTTTGCTGGAAAGAAAAACTTATAAAAAAGATAATTTTTATTTATTTTTATATTTTATTATTTAATTATTTTTTTATTATTATTTACCTTCTTATTGTTATAGTATTTCATACTAAGATCTTTTTCTTTGGAATTATTAATTACTCAAGACTACTCAAGACAATAGATAAATTATTTTCAAATCTTATATATTAAAAACATATATTGTTATCTTAATCAAATCGAATCTAGTATCTATTAATAATAATAATAATAATAATAATAATAATAATAATAATAATAATAATAATAATAATAATAATAATAATAATAATAATAATAATAATAATAATAATAATAATAATAATAATAATAATAATAATAATATTAATAATAATAATAATAATAATAATAATAATAATAATAATAATAATAATAATAATAATAATAATAATAATAATAATAATAATAATAAAAGTGTCTCAAGTATAGTCCAATCAAAATTAATATGTAATACTAAAATAAAGAGAAAAAATTGAAAAAAAAATTTTTTTAAGGTTATTATGTTAATTAAAATATCTTTTTTTCTTTTAAAAACTTAGTTAATATATAAAAAACAGACTTATAAACTAGACTTTATTACAATTAATGCTGGTAACGATTTACTAATATATATATATATATATATATATATATATATATATATATATATATATATATATATATATATATATATATATATATATATATATATATATATATATATATATATATATATATATATATATATATATATATATATATATAGTATATATATATATATATATATATATATATATATATATATATATATATATATATATATATAGTGAACCTCGCCTAACGAGCCTAATTTTTTTTTTTAATGAATCTTAAAGCGCAACTTTTCTCATGACGAGCCATTAATTCAGTAATGTTTGTTAAACAATGAAAATACTTTGTAACAAACGTAAGAAAATTCATAATGCTGTATTGCATTTTTGCCAAATTGAAGCGTAGGCAAAAACAAATGACTCCAGAGAGTTTAGTGATAAAGGATTCTAAAGAAAGTTCCAGCAGGTCAGTGCTTCTAAAAGATTTAAACCAGTGAGACAGTCGAGACTGTTATAGCCTCAAGTGAAGAAGAATCGTTGGTTTAAGATTCTCCTTCTTTCCTACAATAACCAGCACTTCTTCTCCTCCAATGTCTCTACCTCTCTCACGCCAGAGAGCTACCTTCTTTCTTAGTAAGTTACAACAGTATTTATTTCTTTACAGTGTATTTTACTTTACTAATTATTTACGACATATTTCTCTTAGAGTCCATTTATATTAATAACGTTTTATTTCACAAGAAGTTAATATTTTTAAAATAGTCTTTAAATATTGCTTATACAATTTTTTTAAAAATTTTTACATGATACTGCTATCGTATTTTGCATTGACTCTATGGGAAAAATTATTTAGTCTGAACGAGCGTTTCCAGCAGCACGAGTAGGATCCGGAACGAATCATGTCCGTTGCTGGCCAGAATCAACTGGTTATTATTATCCATATTATTACATATATATATACATGTTATATATAAGATATTATATATATATATTATATATATATATATATATATATATATATAGATATATATTATATATATATATATATAAAGATATATTACTTTATTCTATTTCTATATTTTATACTTTTTTCAAAATTTTTAAATTTTTATATGAAATTATTATATTGTTATTATTAAAAATATTATATATATATTATACATTTAAATTCACCTGTAAAACTATATATTTATAAAAATATATATTATATTATTATTATTATTATATATATATACATATATTATATATATATATATATACATATATATTATTATTATATTATTTATTACATATATATATATATATAAAGATATATACATATATATATATATATATATATATATATATATATCTTGTACTAAAGATGACATGTGCTAACCTAAATTCGCTTATTTACTCATCACTTTATGTTCTTTGCTTAAGATCTAAATAATAAATTGCGATTATGCAATATTTAACACCTACATATTATTAAGAACGAGGGATAGGACAGGCTGGACACCTGGTGATGTCGCCTTGAAGGGAACTCGATTGCTTTAAAACTGTTCTTGAACTCAACTTTTTTGGGTTGAGGGATAGCTCAGTCGTAAAGCATCGAGCATATTGTCCTCATTTCGCAACATGCGGTGGTTCAATCCCGGAGAAGGCAGTAATTCTTTACCTTCCCACTTATGTTCTTTATTTAAGATCTAAATAATAAATTGCGATCATAAATAAATAATCTATATATATATATATATATAAGAGAGAGTATATATATATATATATATATATACATATACATATATATTTATATATATATATATATTATATATATTATATATATATATATATATATATATATATATATATATATATATATATATATATATATATATATATATATATATATATATTAAAAATAATATATATATATAGGAATATATAAGAGAAAAGAGAGGGCCAGAAGGGGAGTGGAAGAGATTTAGAGAGGCAGTATGTGAAGAGGCCAGAAGGGTATGTGGAGTAAAAGGGTGAAGTGTTATGAATGGAGGGAGGAAATCAGGAGTGAGGGGAGTGAGGAGGTGAATGAGGTGGTGAAAAGGAAAAAGGAGGCTTATGTGAAATGGTTGGGAAGTAGGAGAGAAGATAGATGGGAAGAATATAGAAGGGTTAGAGTGGAAGCAAAGAGGGCGGTGGAGAGGGCGAAGAGAAGAGCAAAAGGGGAATGGTGTAGAAAAGTGACGGAAAATTTTGAATCGGGGAGTAAGTTGTTCTGGAAAGAAGTTAATAAAAAAAGGAAGAAGAAGGAGGGGTTGGGGGAGAGGATTAAGGGAGGAGATGGGGAGTGGATAGGAGGAGAGGATAAGGTGAGGAAGAGGTGGGGGGAGTACTTTAGTGGACTATTGAATGAAGGGGGTGGGGTAGGGGAGGAAGAAATGCAAGAGGTGAGGATGGGAAATGAAGTGGGGAGGGAGGGGGAGGATGAAATACAAATGGAGGAAATTATTAGGGCTGTGAATAAAGGAAAAAAAGGGAAGTCCGCAGGTCTGGATGGTGTGAGAATGGAAATGTTGCAGAAGGGAGGTAGAGGGGTGGAGGAATGGCTGTATAGATTATATAACATATGTTGGAGGAGTGGTGAGGTACCACAGGATTGGGAGGATGGTTGTTTGGTTCCTCTGTATAAGGGGAAAGGGGATAGGATGGAATGTGGAAATTATAGAGGTATATGTCTTTTAAGTGTGGTAGGGAAAGTGTACGGAAGAATACTGATTGAGAGAGTAAGAGGTTTAACGGAGGGGAGAATGGGGGAAGAACAAGGAGGGTTTAGGGAGGGAAGAGGGTGTGTGGATCAAGTGTTTACATTAAAGATGCTGGTGGAGAAAAGTATAGAGAGGAAAGGGAAAGTGTATGGGTGTTTTCTAGATTTAGAGAAAGCATATGATAGAGTAAATAGGGGTGAATTATGGAGGGTGTTGGAGGAAAATGGGGTGGGGGGTAATTTAGGGAAAGAGGGCCTTTTATAGGAATAGTAGAATGTGTGTGAGAGTGTTAGGAGGGGAGAGTGAGATGTTTGGGATGGTGTGTGGATTGAGGCAGGGGTGTGTAATGTCGCCGTGGCTATTCAATTTGTTTATGGAGAGTGTTTGCAGAGGAATGGTGAGGGAGGGGAGGGGGGTGGAATTAATGAATGGGAATGATAGAAGGGAAGTGAACATGATACTGTTTGCGGATGATACTGCCCTAGTGGCGAAGAGCGCGGAAGGGTTGAGGTATTTGGTGAGGGAGTTTGAGAATGTGTGGACAAAAGGGGCTTAAAATAAATCCAGGTAAGAGTAAAGTGTTAGTGTTTGAGGAGGAGGAGAGTGAGGAGGGGGAGGGGTTAGAGTAGGGGGTGTAGTATTGGAAGAAGTAAAGATTTTTAGATATTTAGGGATGGAGTTGGGTAAGGGGGGAGGGATGAAGGAGGAGATAGAGCATAGAATAGGTGAAGGAATGAGAGCTTTGAGTGGTCTGAGAGAAATATGGAAAGGGGGGGATCTATCACAGAAAGTTAAGATAAGTATGTTTGAAAAAATCTGTGTACCAGCGGTGA
>JABUQX010037268.1:22500-27500 GCA_015478945.1 Trachelipus rathkii | reverse complement strand
ATATATATATATATATATATATATATATATATATGTATATTTGACAGCGAAAGAAGTTGATTAAAAGAAATGCTTTAAATTTCTTAAGATAATAATGATAATAATTAAAAATTATTAAAATTTATTTATTTATTATTTTGTTTATTTATTGATTTATTTAATTTTATTTTTTAATAATTAATTATTTATTTTATTGTTAATTTTTAATTATTTATTAAAGCTTTTATTCATTTAAGTTTATTTATTTATTTGCTGATTTCTTTATTTATTAATTTATTTAAAAGGGTTAATTGTATTATTAATTATAATAATTATTTTATAATTTATTTATTTAAAAAGTATATTGTTGGGAATATATTTTAAAAAAATTTAAATTGTATTTATTGTAATACAAATTGATTATAGGAGTATGTATGTATGTAGGCAAAATATTTTAAAAAAATTTAAATTGTATTTATTGTAATACAAATTGATTATAGGAGTATGTATGTATGTATGTATGTATGTATGTATGTATGTATGTATGTATGTATGTATGTATGTATGTATGTATGTATGTATGTATGTATGTATGTATGTTTGTTTGTCTTATTTACTGTAAGTGAAATTTTATTTCAGTAGTACAATATTTGAACGGTGATAAATATAAGTATTATAACCGACACTCAACTATATAACTATTATAACTATTTGAAATTGACAGATAATAGAGTTCTTTTATTACCTATTGTAGATATATTTAATGCTACTTACATAATGCTAAAAGTATTTAATTGCTCTAGGCTCGTTGTGAAAACTACTACTAACACCTAAGATAAAAGTAGTTTGTAGTACTTTAGTATCTGGAAGTAGTTTAGGATTCTTTTGGTTTTAAGTATCTATGTGTGTTTGATGTCATTATGTTGATGCACTCACTTTTCCACAATACAAAGAAGTCATTCGTATGACTTGATATGCAAATATAATAATATTTTGCGTTATGGACTATTGACCTTACAAACGAAAATAGCCTTTCTGTAAGTTAAATTTGATGCTCATGCTAAGCAATTTTAATAAAAAAGTCAATTTTAAAGAATAATATTAATATTATATAAACAAAATTTTTAATTCATATTTCTGCCAGTATCATTATAAAAAATATTTTAATGTATAAACAAAACGGAATTTAGATATCTTATGTATAACTATTTTAAAAATATTAATTAGAAATTAATTCTTCAAATGTATCTTTGATTAAATAAAATAATTTCATTGTCGAGAATGTGTTTGTTTTTGCGACATGATGTTGCAAGTAATTTGTTTGAAAAACTAATTCAGTCTCGAAGTTTTCTGATCATAAACTACTTCCATTTGGGTTTGAGGATTCTAAAAATTTTAAAACCTAGTGGCCTATTAAATATAAGTAGTTATACGGTTGAGTGAACACACCGAAAAATTTAAAGTTGTACCTTAGACATTAGTTATATAAGGTATTAGTTATATATATTGTAAGGCACATTTTTTTAATTTTCTGGTTTGTGGGTCATATGATATATTTTTATTTTTTATTTAGTTAATATATAGGGGTTTATATATGCAACTAGTATTGTTGGTTTCAATGAATAATGTATTTATGCCTGTTTTAATAACTACTGATATATAAATTGATTTTCTTTTGTAAAATATATTTCTTAGAGATTTTATAAGTTAAAAAAAAAAGAGAATTTAAAACTATATTGCTTTTTGTATTACTATTAAAATACTAAAACAACTAAATAGCGAGAATTTCTAACACAAATTAATCACTTAATTCCTCATATTAAGAGTTTTGCTTTTATAAAAAGGAAGCAACAAGAGAACAATAAAAAAGGAAAGATTTTTTTCGAGCGAATTTTTATCGTCATTTCGCGCGAAAAATAATATAAATCTATGTATGCAATGCATACCCCCTCACCAAAAGACATTCACTATAGTTCATAAAAAAAAACAATTTAAGAAACGCCCTAACCAAAACGAACTCCAATGAGTGCACGAAAACATGAACAAGAACTGTTGATGAACTAATTGTGAGCAACACACACCAAAGCTATGTTCCCGCGCGAACAATTTCATGAGTTTGCTGATCACTTTATTTTAAGTCTTATACAACAATAAGAACAATAATATTGAACAACAGTCAGAGAACAACTCGATTTGCATGAATCCTAACTTGACCGTACATTCCTACCGCGTACCCATTTAGATTTTCACCATTAACCATATATTATTATCGCGATAGCTCTAATCTGTCCTCTCTTTTAAGCGAACTAAGGGCAGGGTCCAATATTTTCTTCGGGCTGAGCCCAATTTTCACCCCCCCTAAAAATGGACATAAAATTCTTAATTTTCAGGCAATTTTGATGGGGTAAAAAGCTTAAGCGAACTAAGCGAAGAACTCGAGAGAAAATTTATTCGTGGGACCACTAATATTGACCGCGTAGCTGCCTAGTTCGCGCGAACGGTTGGCACTTTGGTATGTGTTATTAAACGCTCAATCATGTATTTGGTTGATCGCGATCGTATTCGTTTCCTCGTTGGAGTTTGCTATGGTCTGGGCGTAGCTTTAATAATATATAGAAATAGATTAGGAAATGAATTTTTATTTACATAATAATAATAATAATAATAATAATAATAATAATAATAAATAATAATAATAATAATAATAATAATAATAATAATAATAATAATAATAATAATAATAATAATAATAATAATAATAATAATAATAATAATAATAATAATAATAATAAAAGAAAATAAACAATTACCATCAAACATTTACTTTCCACACTAGAAACCCTAAACAAAAGTTAATAAAAGTTCTGAATAATACCCAGTTCTTTTAAAATAATAATTATTAATTACAACAATAATAATAATAGAGAATTAAAGCAGAATACTATGGATAATGATTAATATCTACTGTACTAAAGAAAAAAACATATATATACAATTACACACCTAATATATATATATATATATATATATATATATATATAACTTCATATAATAATAATATATATATATATATATATATATATATATATATATATATATATATATATATATATATATATATATATATATAATATTTAACATAAATATTTATGTATATATATATATATATATATATATATATATATATATATATATATATATATATATATATATATATATATATATATATATATATATATATATATATATTCAACAGATATTATAAAAAAACACATATATATATATATATATATATATATATATATATATATATATATATATATATATATATATATATATATATAGGAATACCTTCAACAGTTATTACAAAAGAACACTTGGCTCTATTCCTTTGAGGGTCCATCGCCACATAATGCACAGGATAGGTGCCAGCTGATAGCTCTTTTCCTGATTCCTATAAATAATAATAATAATAATAATAATAATAATAATAATAATAATAATAATAATAATAATAATAATAATAATAATAATAATAATAATAATAATAATAATAATAATAATAATAATAATAATAATAATAATATTTCGACAATATTAAGTTAAAAAAAATTTAATCTTATGTTGCTTTGCAGATTTTCCTTTTTAATTTCTACCTTTTTGATAATGGTCAAAAAGTAGAATTCAAAATCTATCCTCTCTGTGTAATCTTGGCAAAAAGAAACAATTTTATTCCTGTGAAATGACATAAGATTGAAATTTTTTTTAGCTATTTTTTCAAAAAAATTTTTTAGCTATTTTATGCAATCATTTTTATTCGCTTGATAACGGTCGAAATGAGAGGGGGAATATTGTGTTGCTTTTGGTCTAGACCTCTTTAAGAATTGGTCGAAGAAGCTCATCTTTACTGTCATCAAAGGATTAAAAAGAACGAAAAAAATGAAGCTCTGATACTTCACATATCCGCTGCGACGTGTGAAGTAAACAGTCAAGTTTGAGGATACAACAGAGCTTAGGGAAGCACTTTTTCACTATTGTAATTGTTTTTCATTGCTAAGATTAAAAGACAGAATAGATTTTCTATTATTTATTCTCGCTTATTTGAGAGGACAAAATTAAATAAATTAAATAGAAAAATCTGTGAAATAACAAAAAAAAATGTTTTGGGGGCATAATATTTCCAAAATAATAAGCATGAAATATTTGAAATTAATAATAATAATAATAATAATAATAATAATAATAATAATAATAATAATAATAATAATAATAATAATAATAATAATAATAATAATAATAATAATAATAATAATAATAATAATAATAATAATAATAATAATAATAATAATAATAATAATAATAATAATAATAATAATAAAATAGTATACTCCGCAATTCTCATCCTCACTAACCTTTACTTAATGTGTTTAAAATACTGGATAATGATAATGATTGATAACGATAATGATAATGATAATAATAATATTACAATAATATGTAATAATAATAATAATAAATAATAAATAATAATAATAATAATAATATTAATAATAATTAGGTGCAATATGTATTTTTAATTAAAGGCCCACAAACAATCTTCAAAATCATAATAATAATAATAATAATCAATAATATCAAAAGTGATATACAATTATATTAAAAGCATTGATTATGTAATAATGAGAAAATTGTACTGCAAAGAATAAACCAATAATAATAATAATAATAATAATAATAATAATAATAATAATAATAATAATAATAATAATAATAATAATAATAATAATAATAATAATAATAATAATAATAATAATAATAATAATAATAATCCAAATCTCACCATTGATTTGTAGATATGAGAAACTTCAACATTATCTTTGAACACAGGTTCCACCCATGTGACTTCTGTTTCGGTTTCTAGAGAACTTAGTTGAACATGGAAAGATTTTGGACATCCGTAAACTTGAGGACTTTCAGTATCTAGTTAGAAAGTTTTAATTTTATTGGAATATTTAAAGGGA